>PYUH01000082.1:516533-533681 GCA_016808085.1 Suaeda aralocaspica | reverse complement strand
GGAGATATGAGACCTCTTATCCTTGGTGTCATTTTGCTATTGGGCTATGACCTGGTGGGGTTCCGTTAACTCCCGAAAGGGACGGTGGCGACTTCTATACTTGGGTTTTGAGATCTAGATCACCCCCAAGCAAAAGCATACTCACATGTGCAAACAACTAACAACACATTCGACGTCTGTAGAAAAAAGCACGTGGGCCACCAAAGCCCTCGGTCCACAGTAACAGTTTTTATGAAGAACTCAAGATGATGATATTGACGATGTTGGCCTCATTCAAAGTACATTTCATGCGATTGTCAAAACAACCTCTTAGATCGAATGCTTGGAAGAATTTAATTAACATATAATGATAATAGTAATAATAATAATAATAATAATAATAATAATAATAATAATAATAATAATAATAATAATAATAATAATAATAATAATAATAATAATTAATAATAATGATAATAATAATAATAATAATAATAATAATAAATAATTAATAATAATAATATTAATAGTAATAATAATAACAACTAATAATTAATAATTAATAATAATAATAATGTTATAAAATAAAGAGAGATTATAGAGAGATATAAATGAAAAGATAGTAGTGTATATAGAAAGAGGATCATGTGAAAACTGTTTTCACCGTGAAAACCACAAAAAAAGGGTACAATAGAGGTATAAAGGGTACACATACTTCATTGATGACATTTTCATAAATAATAAAAAAATTGTTGTAAATGTACCTATACCACTTTGATCTTAATATGTACTGCTTTAAATCTTATACTTGCTCATTCAAGTGGAAGTACATATATATATATACATATATATATATATATACATACATATATATATATATATATATATATATATAAATAAATGGTAGGTATATGACAAAAAGTCATAAATCGAAATGCCTAATAACATGAATATACTAGTGTGTGTTAAAAGGCTAATATACATCTACACTTAATATTACATCACTCCCCCTTGGATGTCAATTGTCCAATAGTGTGCCTCGTTAAAACCTTACTAGGAAACCTGTGGGGACAAAACCTAGTGAAGAAAAACGAGTACATCACTTTCGTGATACGCCTTACGATGCTGCCTCGTTTAAAACCTTAACAGGAAAACCAAATGAGGGACAAAACCATGGTTAAGGGAAAAAGAGTGTAGTGCGCATTTTCTCCCCCTGATAAATGCATAATAGATCTTCTAGTGTAATAAATCCAATGCGTTCAGATAACTCTGTACTTGTAGTAAAATAACATTCCTTAATAGTTTTTCCTTCTTGATTAATCTTGAATTTTTAAATCTTCAATGTGAGACATTTTCATCTCCATAGTTGCGAAAATAATACTCCATATGTTGCTTTTACCACTAATCTACATATTTGAATGTTGAGTTTCAAGTTGTTGTAACTATTAAACATATGCCTCTTCCTGGAGGCAATATAAAGTAGCTATCAATTATTGATCATAGTTTATGGTAACTCGTGGTATCATAAGTATTATTGTACATTCTTAGCGTAAGTAATTATATACTTTCTCACGGTTCTTGAGGACTGTTATGGCTAAAATTTCTACCTATAATCCTGCTTGATTGTCAGCTACGCAGGTACCCAGGTAGCCGCTGCAGCTTAGACACGGTCAAGGTAGTGGGTCCAGTTTATAGCTACTAATTGTCTAGCTTAAAAAAATGTAAATGAAATATATGAGTTGTGCATACAAACAAATGTATTGATTTTCTTCTGATTGCCTTGTGTACGTATCTTTTTTCTTTTCCCCTATTTATAGAATAACCGTGGATTTCTAGCCGTTATCTCTTCTTCAAGGCCGTTGCTCTTTGGAAATGCACCTAGCTTGATTTATGGGCTAGGTTCAAGCCAGTTTGAAATGTGGATCCTATTCTTTAGGCACGGTCTCCTCAATATCTTTGAACCAACTTCCACGTCCTCCCGCTTCAAGAAGCTCCTTGGAATATTCTCCTTCTAACTCCTAGCATTATACATTATAATTGTAAACAACCTTATTAACTAGTGGACTGGTGGACTCAAAGCCACCCGCAGTTTTTTGCCCTGATTTAGGGGGGTTTCCGCGTCACCATATCTAGTGTCTTCCCCACTCCCGCCTTTACATTATTTCCTTCTGCATCAAAACGAACAAAATCAATAATTATTTAGCTATAGCCGGAACCAGCTAAGGTTTGATAGCTAGAGCAGATTTTAGCATAAACAATTTGACGCCCACCGTGGGGCTGTAGGTAGATAATCCACTTATTCAAACACATTCAGCCACCTTGAGACAGCGAAAATATCCTGCCCTATGGCATTCGAAGTATCTCAAAAAGCTATGGAAGAAATGAGGCAGGCGTTGGAGAAGACCCGAGCCGAGCTGGAAAAAATAAAGGAGGATAGCAAGAAAGCAGCTATAGAGTCACAATCGACTATGGACAACCTCAAGAAGGAATTAAAATCCGTAAAAAGCAACAAATCCCGGAAGAGGTACACAAGCGACATTTCCAGCATGGCGAACCTGCATCAAAGCAATAGCGAGTATAGCACATCGGATGAAGAAGAGGAACCTGGAGAGGAGCAAGACGATCAGCCCGAAAAGAAACCTGCTAAGGAGATGGCACTCCTACGGCAGCAAAACCGGAAGCTGTACCAGCTCCTGTCCAAGATGGCGGGAGCCCCAATCCCCGTAGCTATCGAGGCCAAGCGCACCTATGCCTTGTCACCATTCGTTGAGGAGGTAGCCAGAGTGAAAGTGCCAAAGAGACAGACCCGGTGGATCACGTCTCCCAGTACAAGCAGAAGATGATGCCGCTACCTATCCCTGACGAAGCAGTGGAAGCCACCTTGTGCAAATCGTTCGAAGCAACCCTCACAGGTCCCGCATTACAGTGGCTAATGAATCTGAAGCCGGGAACCATAAAAGATTTCTCCAGCTTGGCTAACAGGTTTTACCATCAATTCGCAAGTAGCCGCGCCATGAAGAAGCAATCTAGCGACCTCTACAGGATAGTGCAGAGGCACAATGAAGCTGTTAGGTCCTACCTAGACAAGTTCAACAGGGAAATGATAGCCATACCCGACCTAGATTCTTCCACAGTCATTGAAGTCTTCAGGCGAGGGCTTCCGTACAAATCCAGGTTATACGAAGAGCTTACCAGGTACCCGTGCTCCACCTTCGACGAAGTGCAAACCAGAGCACTAGCTGAAGTCAGAATGGAGGAAGACGAAGCTTCTTGGAGGCCAGCCTATGATGACCGCAAGATAACTAGCCAGCGGCGCAGCAACTGGAGACACCAACCATATCCTAAACGTGAATCTATTAATAACATCTACCCTTTTTCTTCCTCGCAGGTAACAGGTTATGGATACGGAGCTAGCAGCTATCCCAGCATCGAGTCATACTACTTCAACGTGGATACCGGCGATGTCATAAACGCCCTACATAAGCTAGGAGAAGCCATGCGCTGGCCGAAGAGAACCGACAAGCCAGACAGCTTGAAAGACAAGACGAAGTGGTGCAGCTATCATAACGACCATGGGCACAACACGGAGGAATGCTTCCAGCTCAGAAAACAGGTAGCCTACCTGTTAAAGAAAGGGTACCTGAACCACCTGCTAGGTAAGAAGGGCGAATCGCGAGAAGAAACCTAGAAGCCAGGACCGCCCCCACCACCTACTACGTCAAAGGTAATTAACTTAATATCAGGTGGATCTGAAATTTGCGGACTAACCTACTCTGCTGCAAAGTGTTTTGCTAGAGATGGAACAGGAACTCCAAGCAAGCCGGACAGCTTGCAGTCGGAAGAAGAAAGGAACCTGAAGAACATGACCATTTCCTTTGACGGAGGTGAGCTAGAAGAAGAAGATTATCATGACGGCTTAGTAATCTCCTTCCAAATCAGCAACTGCCTCATCAAGAGAGTGATGGTAGATAACGGCAGCTCAACCAACATTATCTTCAAGAGCGCATTGAAAGAGATGGGATTGAAAGACGCTGACATCACCAAGACGCCTAAAGTGTTGGTAGGGTTCAGTGGAGAAACAAAGCACACAAAAGGAGAAATCAACCTGACAACCTGGGCAGTAGGAGTGAACATGACAAGCAGGTTCAACGTGGTAGATTGTCCCTCCGCATATAACGTCATCCTAGGGACCCCTTGGATCCACAAAATGAAAGCCATACCATCTACATACCACCAAGCACTAAAATTCCCTTCACCATGGGGAGTCCTAACAATAGTAGGGGACAAAAATATAGCGAGAGATTGCTACAAAAGGACGTTAAAATCGAAGCTGGCAAACATCTAGCAACTACAGGAAGGGTCAGCGCTAGCAGGACCTAGCGAGCTACAGCTAGATGAAGTGGTGCTCGATCCCTCCAAGCCGGAGCAAGTGGTCCAGCTAGGAGCCAGCCTAAACGAAGGCCAGAAAAGGAGAATCTTAGACTTCCTAAGAGAGAACGCAGATTGTTTCGCATGGTCCCACGAAGACATGGTAGGTATAGACCCAGAAGTCATTACACACAAGATGAACGTGGATCCAGCTATGAAGCCGATAAAGCATAAAAGGAGGAAATTCGCACCTGAAAGAAACTAAGTAATCAACGATGAGGTACAAAAACTTTTAGAAGCTGGGAAAATAAGAGAAGTAAAGTATCCCGATTGGCTAGCTAACGTAGTGGTGGTCAGCAAAAAGAACGCTAAATGGAGAGTTTGCATTGACTTCACAGATTTAAATAAGGCGTGCCCGAAGGACCCCTTCCCCCTACCACATATAGATACTATGGTAAACGCAACGGCACGACATGAGATGCTCACCTTCCTGGATGCCCATTATGGGTACAATCAAATACTAATGCACCCAGAAGATCAAGAGAAGACGGCCTTCATGACGGACAAAGGAATATATTGCTACAAGGTCATGCCCTTCGGATTGAAGAACGCTGGAGCTACCTNGGAGCTACCTATCAAAGGCTGGTCAACAAAATGTTTAAAGACCAGCTAGGAGATACAATGGAGGTGTACATAGATGACATACTGGTGAAGTCCAAGAAAGTTGAAGATCACATAGAGCACCTAAGGCAAACTTTCGAGGTTCTAAGGAAATATAGCATGAGGCTCAACCCTTCAAAATGCTCTTTCTGAGTAGCTGCAGGTAAGTTTCTAGGTTACATGGTAACCAAAAGGGGCATCGAAGCATGCCCCGACCAGGTAAGAGCTATAATAAATATACAATCACCTAGAAATTTAAAAGAGGTTCAGAAGCTAACTGGCAGGGTAGCTGCATTAAACCGTTTTATTTCAAGGTCATCTGACAAATGTCATTTGTTTTATAACGTCTTAAGAAAAAACGAAGGTTTTAAATGGACAGATGACCACGAAAATGCTTTAGGAGAATTAAAACGGTACTTAATGTCGCCACCCCTACTATCTAAAGCTCAAGCTGGAGAGTGCTTACAGCTATACCTAGCAGTCAGCGGTCAGGCTGTAAGCGCGGTCCTAGCTAGGGAAGCTGACAACCAGCAGCTCCCCATCTACTATGTAAGCAAGTCACTCCTAGATGCCGAGACTAGATATTCCTCATTAGAAAAACTTGTTTTAGCTCTAGTAACGGCATCTAGGAAGCTTAGACACTATTTCGAGTCTTATCCTATACTAGTCATGACTAACTATCCTATTAAGGCTGTGTTAAAAAGGCCGAAGTTATCCGGTAGAATGGCAAAGTGGNACAGAATGGCAAAGTGGGCAATCACATTGAGCAGCTACGACATAAGATATCATCCAAGAATTGCGATCAAGTCTCAAGCGCTAGCAGACTTTGTGGCTGACTTTAGTCCTGACCTAGAACAAGCTGCAGAGTTAGAAATGAAAGAAGTCAACCAGGTACAAAACAACCAGGTATGGAAGATGTTCGTAGATGGGTCCTCCAACTTTAGAGGCGCAGGGCTAGGGATAGTACTAAAGTCGCCACAAGGGGACAAGATAGTGCGATCCATCGCTTGCGACTTTAAAGCAACCAACAATGATGCAGAGTCCGAGGCGTTGATCGCAGGAATGACAATGGCTAAAGACTTAGGGGCAACAGGTTTAGTGGTGTACAGTGACAGCTTGCTTATAGTCAGCCAAGTCACAGGGGAGTTCACAGCTAAAGACTCCAAAATGACCAGCTACCTAGAGCTAGCCAAACAAACATCAGCTCACTTCACCCCCTTCAAAATTACTCAGATACCAAGAGATCAGAACACCCAAGCTGACNTAAGCTGACGCCTTAGCTAATCTGGGATCGGCCCTGAGAAAAAGCAACCTGACGTCTATACCCATAACTCACCTAGCTGGCCCTGCTGTAAACAAAAACATAAATCAGCTAGTCCTCAATACGACTAACCAAGAAGTGCCCACCAACAACCAATCATGGACCAAACCACTCTACGACTATCTGCAGCACAACATCTTGCCGGAAGGTAAGCTAGAAGCCAGAAAGATTAGGTTCAAGGCATCCAGGTACCAGCTCGTCCAGGGAATACTGTTCAATACGTCAGCTAGGGGAATACTCCAAAGATGCTTGGAAGAGGAAGAGTGGCAGAAGCAGCTAAAGGAGTTCCACGACAGCCAATGTGGGTCACACATAGCTGGAAGGTCACTAGCAAACAGAATCCTTAGCTACGGATACTATTGGCCAACCGTCAGACAAGACGCAGAAAAATACGTAGCTAGATGCGACAGCTGCCAAAGGCATGCTGGCATGTCTCACAAACCCTCCGAAGTTTTGCACCCAACACTAACGCCATGGCCTTTCATGAAATGGGGAATGGATATCGTAGGGAAACTACCACCAGCTCCGAGTCAGAAGGTATTCATGCTAGCGCTAACAGATTACTTTTCTAAATGGATTGAAGCAGATGCCTACCAGCAAGTAAGAGACAAGGAAGTAGTCTCCTTTATCTGGAACAACATAATATGCAGGTTTAGGGTTCCATCTGAGATCGTGTGTGACAACGGGTCCCAGTTTATAAGTGACAAGACAAGAGAATTTTGCAGCGAGTGGAATATCACTTTAACTATGTTGACCCCTAGGTACCCGCAAGCAAACGGGTAGGCCGAATCCAGCAACAAGTCAATAATCAATGGAATCAAGAGAAGATTAGAAGCTAAGAAGGGGAGATGGGTGGAAGAACTACCTAGGATCCTGTGGGCCAATAGAACCACACCTAGGGCAGCCACAGGACAAACGCCCTTCTCTTTAGTGTATGGATGCGAAGCCGTGCTACCTGCTGAGATAGCTACACCAACGGCCAGGTATGGACTAATGACACAAGAAGCAAACAAGGTAGAACTAGCTAGCAATCTGGACACCCTAGAAGAGCTCAGGGACAACATACTCATCAGAATGGCCGCTCAACAGAATATAGTAGCTAGAAGCTTCAACAAAAACGTAAAAGCAAGGACATTTCAGCTAGGAGATTGGGTGTTAAGGAAAGTTTATGCCAACACCAAAGAAAAGAATGCTGGAAAGCTAGCTGCGCAATGGGAAGGACCATATTAAATCACTAAAGTCATAGGCAATGGTGCTTACAGGTTAGCTACAGCACAAGGAAAAGGAGTGCCTAGAAGCTGGAACGCATCCAACCTGAAGGTGTACCACTTCTAGATCAGATCAGAAAGCACGACCCAGCTGGTAAGTAAGCTAGCACAATTATCCTAGCCCCGAATTTGTTCGCTATGAAAATATTGAAAGATCAACTTCAAGTTGTTGGTGGAAACACCAACGACATAAGCTAATAACTACTTCAACTTAGGCAGGCCGTAGATAGGCCACCAGGGAGTCCAGATACTCCCTGTAGAGTAGCAACCAAGGCTCAAACGCCACTCAAAGCTATAACGCTATCAAAGGGAAAGTGGATATTAGCTGGAAGCTGCCCCAGCAACCTGAACACGCAGTCAAGTCGCCCGCAGATGGCCTACAAATAATCTCACCACTTACCCAACACAAGGTATGCATACAATTTAATTCAAAGCTAGCTAGCAAACACAAATATGCACGCAACAGCTTCAAAGCACAATACCATATGCAAAATAGCAAAATCATAATAAGCATTCCAAATAAAGAAGTACAGAGTTAATACAAATTTAAAAAAGTCCCTAAGGCCATTGTCTAATAAAACATAATAATTAAAAAAGTTAATCTAAAACGTAAAAGCAGGGATGATCCTAAGCTTCTTCATCAGCCGCCTCCAGAACTCCTCCTGCTTGACCTTCATCAGGAGGAAGGACAGCTACAAGGGCAGGAGTCTCTCCCACAGTAGCTGCCTCCCCCTCACCTGCCAAGCTGGCGGCATCACCTGCAGGGACAGCATCGACCGGTTCAGAGGAAGCAGGAAGGAGGTCAGCCAAGCTACCAAAATATTTCAGGTATTCGTCCGCCACGGCTTGACAATCTTTAGCTGTAGCTCCCTTATGATAGACTTCATAAACTATCATAGCTCTTCCCCTCGTAAGGGAAAAGGCAGCTACATCCTTACTTTCCTCCTTCAGATCCTCCAGCTCCTGCTCCAGCTTCTTGCTCTTGTTCAGCAGTTCCTCGTTTTTGCCCTCCAACTCTTTCTCCCTCTTCTCTAGGATGCACCTGAAGTCCTCCTCCAGCTTGGACTTCAGCTCTGCTTGCTGCGTTTTGAGGAGTTCGTTCTCCGCCGTCAGCTTGTTTACCTTAAGTAGCGCCTGGTCATGCTTGGCAGCAAAACCCTTCACCAAGTCCTTAGCAGCCAGGACGTCTTGGAGAGCCTGTATGAGACCATGTAAGGATGAGCAAGTAATAGAAAGCAAACTCACAAAATTTACTAGGAAACATCTAACCTGGAGAGAGTGGCCAACTGCGTGGCCAAGCACAGCCTCAGGAAACCAATTGCTGAGGCGCTGCCTAGCAGCTGGGAACAACAGCTTCTCGACCTGAGGCCCTACCCCTTCCTCTACACCTTCCTTAGCCAGGAAGGTAGGGGGAAAGGATAGCTCCAGGTCATCCACCGGAACAGGATCTGATGACCTAGGGAACTTAGAAGGAGGAGGCATAATAGCCGTAGTTTCCACAGGCCTCGGGCCTGTGTTCGCTGAACTAGTGGTGCTGCTGCTGGTGGTCTTCCTCTTTGAGACCCTCCTCTTGGCCTCCTCGAAAGACATTTCCTTTAAACCTATAGGGAACATAACCAAGTCAGCATTAAAATTAATGCCAAACAAAAATTGAACAACCACTAGAAAGACAACTGCTAGCAAGCAAGAAGGAACTCTTACCAGACAACATAGCTGGAGCGGTGGTTGCAGGTTCTTTGGCCGGTCCTCTCTTCGATAGGGTGACTTAGGAGTTCCCTGATAGCTAGACTTTCCGTGATTAGAGGAGGAGGGGAGTGAACTGCAAAAGAAAGCAAGTAAGAACCAGATTAATAAAAGTTCTAAAAGCTAGGCCAAGAAACGGTACTAATACTTGTAGCATTCCAGCCACCAACTAGCCAATTTCCCTCTTCGCCAAGGGAGGACTTCTCCGTAAAGAAATACCTACTCTTCCAACCCTTATTCTAGCTTGTTCCCAGCTACCCTGACCTTCAAGGTAGCATACCCAGGACCTACGTACCTTCCTAATAGAATACACACCTAACAAATCATCTAAATGAAAATCTAGCCCCCACTTATCACTTTTTTCCTCAATCACCTTACAAATCCTCCAAAAGGAAGGTTGCAACTGTCCCGGACTTAGACCTAGGCGTTCTAAAACCGACCTAACTAACCCGGCCAAAGGAAAGGAGAACCCAATTGTGAAAGGGTAGTCAAAGAAACATACATCACTAGTGGAAAAACCTTCATTTGCTCCGGTTAAAAACCACCCTTATGCTCCGGTTTTAGGCTGGAGTAGGTGCCGTAGAAGCAATAACATCTTTGACTTAATGCTCCGGTTCAAACCGGAGTAAATGGTCCATTTTCCCTCCTAAACAAAAAAAAATTTGGCTCTAAAAAATTGACTTTTTGGAGACAAAAATTGACTTTTTGCTCTGGTTTTTCCAAACAACCGGAGCATAAAGTCAATTTATAGGTTTAAAAATATGACTTTTTGCTCCGGTTTTTCGAAATAATCGAAGCATAAAATCAATTCATAGCTTTAAACTTATGACTTTTTACTCCGGTTGTTCCAGACAACCGGAGTATTAAACCAATTTTTACTCATATTTTTTGGGTTTTTGATCCGGTTTTCTTCAAAGAACCGGAGTAAAAGTGTTTTTTTTTTTTTTTGTGTATATATTAATTAATAAAACCAATTTTTGCTCATATGGCTACTTGCTGGAACAACAGACCTGCACTGATCTCTGCACCATGATCGAAAATTGAAGAAAGCAAATGAAGGGTAATCCAAAATACACTTGATTACATAATTACAAGTTCGTAGGAGATATACATATCCTCACATTTAATTATATATAAATGTATCACATTAACATATACAAAATACACGAAAGGTAACCAATTAATAAAGTTGGATTGTTACTCTAAACAATATAATGCAATGGATGAAGCTAACTTCTCTTGGACTTCATCAATTTCACAAACGGTGAAAGGACCTTGTCGGCTTGCCGAGCTCACAACCTTCAACACACATATACACAAAACATAAGATGTGTTAGACCAATTATGTTCCAAACAAACAACACTAAAACAATACAAGCCCAATCAAGGTGGCACATGCATAACAAAAAACCAAAAAAACACAACAATCTCAAGATCACACTATAAAGCGCAGCATTGTTGACTCCTTAGGCTCTATAAGTTAATACTCCCTACTAACAACATTGTTTTACTATTTTATTAACCCAAACAAACGACTTCAGGTCCAATGTCCTCGCATGGAACATGCACCACTTGGACTCAGAAGCAAACTAAGGCCTTTGCGAGAGCCTTCCATGCTCCACTTCCACCTCCACCCTTCCACCACCATAACAAAACCAACAACATCAACAGAATCGCAACAACACCCTTACAACAACAGTAGCAAGGAACAAGGAACAAAGTCCTAAGAGAGTTTCAGAAGGCTGTTCTGAGCTGGTATAAGGCAGGTTCATAAGACTATTTTCTTTCTTGTTAGGTTTTATTGGATGTTTGGAGGTTGTAGGTGTTTTAAGTGTTTAGTTTGGTTTCTTGCTGCTATTTTTTTCGGTTTTACTATTCAATAAGGATAAGATATGCAAAGATTGTGCAATAGATGTGAGATTTAGATGCAATAGAACTGCCAATAACAGAAGCTTGTCATACAATGCACCGTGCATATACATTTTGGAAGTGCTTAACATTCATGAGTTACCGTCAAATAAACTTAAAAGGGCAAAACTAGCGAATGCTCCGCAGCTCTGCAGATTACAATTACATTTTAACAGAACAAGCAAGCAAAACTAGCTTTACCCAAACTTGGCTTTCTTTCATGTTTGAGCTTATATTAATATAAAATTTTATGGAATATATATTTTCATCGGCTGCTCTCGTCAGTCACATAACTGTAATTGGATTCAGTAGAGCTTTTTGAAAACTCTATCACATAGAGTTTTAAATCAAAGGCTAAATTTATCTCAAAATACATCAAGGGCTAAAAAATAATGTGGGATTGTGGGGATTTGGGTTAGGAAAGAACAATGAGAATGGATCATTACTAATTTTCTTATTTTTATACTTGATGATGTGTAAAAACTCATCATGGTAGAGTTAATTAGCAACTCCAACACTGGAGAAAAATGGCACAACACAAACAAAATAGTATGCTCTGATATGTGAGGTGAAAGTTGATGAGATGGAACTATTGATTGGGATAAACCTAAAATGAAATGATACTTGTGGATTGCACTCAAATTAAAATTAATGCCAAGCTGTTCCGCTCAAATTTTATTTTGCATCTGTGCTTGTAGTTTTTAGAGTTATAGGGATTTTACCTTACATTGACTACCTTCAAACGGATGATTCAAAACAGATGCAACCACAATAACAAACAAATCATAGATATACTTCAATGAAGGATATGACACAATAATCAGTCATGCAATGTTCCCATTATATCTTCATCTCGGTACAAGTGATACCTGCATTCAAAGGATGCCACCAAGTTACTAATCCAAAATTCTACAGCATATTTTCAAACCTTGGGAGGAACAAAATAAAACACAAGTTCAATGTATATTTGAGTGCTATTTTGGACTGAAAATTAGAAAATTCCTAGCATAAAAAATCACATACTATGATTATTATCAAACAAACAATAACTTTCTTTTACACACACAGTAGAGCAGATTTGCTTGAGCTAAATCTAATTTCACACAAATCCTCTTAACAAGTCACCAACATGCTCTTCTCAAGCCCTTGCTCTTGTCATTCACAAATCCCTTCATTTATTTTTAATTTACTCAATTTGACATTTGCTACTATTCACAAAGAGACTTTGACCAATGTTCTTAATTAATGCAACGCCTAGTTAGATCAGCTAGACACGATGCTGAACATTGATGCAATCTTTTTAATAGTTCATGTAATGAATACTTGTTACCTCATGAAACTTATTTAATAATCATCATTAGTGTCCTGAATTTACATGTGGAAAACTCAATCACGTATTCCACAAAACACAGATATTCAACAAAGATAAAAGCAGTACAATCCCAATAATTATGAACAATTGAAATGAGCCTTCCTCAATGACTAATCTCTAACAGCATAAAGCATTGATCTTTGTAGTCCACATTGCTTTCCATAAACAGCAGATTTTTATCGATCATAAATTTATAATACACACCTTAAATAAATTATAATTTCAATAACTCCATACTTTTATCGGTCACTAACATTAATATTATTGCCAACAGATTGAGGAAATGCTAAGATTCAGAGAAAACAATGGTTTTGGGGAGCAAAATAAACTAACCCAGAAATTTAAAAAATCAAAACACAAAACCAATTACTCCATATTAAAAAATTAAGATTTGACAATTGATGAACTATTAAAAAGATTGTATCCTGAACATGAAAAGATAAGTGTGTAAATTAAGAAAAAAGGAGTAATTGTTAAGCTTAAACACAACCGAAATCAGCAACCGAACATTACCACAGGCTCTTATTATGGAAGCCTACCAAACATGATTTCCGTAGATCGACGGAGAGCCTATCATTCAAACCAAATGAATTAAACTCAAAACAGCAATTTCAATACACCATTAAATACATGCATCACTTCAGTAACACCTTCATATGCAGTACATTACAATGAAAAAATATGCCAAAAACAAAAAGATTCAAAAGAAATTAAAAAGAAAAAAAAAAAGAAAATAGGTATCAAGCGATTAAACCCAAAACCCCGAGTAAAATCAGATTGTTAAACCCAAATAATTAAGATGAACGACTGAAAGATAATTAATCCGAGCAATTAAACAACAATTAACGAAAGTAATTAAGTGAGTAATTTGGTTAAAAACCGAAAGATTCAACAAAAATAGAAATCAAATAATCAAAATGAGAACGAAAAACGAAATTAAAAAGGAAAATAAAAAAGGAAAATAATTAAATTGGGAAAAGAAGAAGAGATATACCAACAATGGAAAATAAAAATAAAAAGAGAAACCCTAGATCGACGGAGAGCATGCAGTATTGGAGGTCGAACCTTGGTTTCCCTTGGTTTTCTGAAATTAATTCGAACTAAATTTAAATCAAACCTTGGTTTACATCTGGGAGAGTGGAGGTGCGGTCGTTGCCGACGTAGCCGGAGTCAAAGAAGGAGGTGGGGGTGGCGGTGAGAGAGGGGAACGAAGAAGAAGAAGGAAGGAAGGGGGAGTTAGGTTTTGGTGTACTGTGGTTTTGGGGTTGCTGTTTAACATGTTATATGTTATGTCCATGTTTTTTAAATTTTAAGTCCAAGACATTTTTTACATCGGTCTTGCAACTGGAGCAAATGACAAGTTAACCGGAGTATAAACTTATTTGCTCCGGTTAATTCACGACCGGAGTAATAAGTCAGCTATTAATTCGTGCCTATGACTAATTGCTCCGTTTTTTTAATTCCCCAAAACAACCGGAACAAATGAAAGTATAGCATATCTTGATTTTTCCACTAGTGCGTGGTCAGGAGGACAGGTTTCTGGTCGTTGGCTGGAGGTAGGGACCACTAGCCTAGCTGACTCAGGGAAGAGACCCATCGTAGCAATTTGTTGTAAGCGTTCCTCTGTTATTACACTATGTCATCTTTAGCTCTACCCACGATCTCTAGACCAAAACTAAGCAAAGAAAGGAGGAAGTAAAGTAAAAAGGGGAAGAAAATATCTCAATACCTGAATAAGCTAAAGATGTCTGGAAAATCGCAAAATCACAAAGAACTAAGTTCGAGTTTTTCTTTTTTGAATTTTCTTCCTAAAGGAAATTGACAAAAGTGAAGAAGAAGAAGAATGGAAGAAGTGTATTTATAGGGAGAGGAGAAGGACATAACGGTTACTTCTCTTAACTGTCAAATCTTTTCATATCTTTCTTTTATTTATTTATTTTCAGAAATTAATTATTGCTTTTGAATTATAACCGTTTGCTTCTCGGAAACTATGACGAACCCCAACGGTAACTTGCGACCCGGTAGCTGGGCGCTCCCAGCTTACAAGTTAGGGGCAAATTGTTATGGCTAAAATTTCTACCTATAATCCAGCTTGATTGTTAGCTACGCAGGTACCCAGCTAGCCGCTACAGCTTAGACACGGTCAAGGTAGTGGGTCCGAGAATTAAGAAGTTACAAGGAGAATATTCCAAGGATCTTCTAGAAGCGGGAGGACGTGGAAGTTGGTTCAAAGATATTGAGGAGATCGTGCCTAAAGAATAGGATCCACATTTCATACTGGTTTGAATCTAGCCCATAAATCAAGCTAGGTGCATTTCCAAAGAGCAAGGGCCGTGAAGAAGAGATAAAGGCTAGAAATCCACGGATATTCTATAAATAGGGGAGAAGAAAGAAGATGCGTACACAAGGCAATTAGAAGAAAATCACATTTATTTGTACGCACAACTCATATATTTCATTTACATTCTTTAAGTTAGACACTTAGTAGCTATAAACTAAAACTACCTAGCTATCTAGCTAGCATTATACCTTGTAATTGTAAACAACCTTATTAACTAGTGGGCTGGTGGACTCAAAGCCACCCGCGGTTTTTTGCCCTGATTTAGGGGGGTTTTCCGCGTCACCATATCTGGTGTCTTCCCCACTCCCGCCTTTACATTATTTCCTTCTGCATCAAAACGAATAAAATCAATAATTATTTAGCTATAGCCGGAACCAGCTAAGGTTTGCTAGCTAGAGCAGATTTTAGCATAAACAAGGACCATAAGAACTTTATTCTCATTGTAATTAAGATTTTATATAAGAAGATACCCCATTTTTATTTTTAGACATACAATACCTTGTACGACATAATAGTTCTCCAATGCATACAAAATTCGATTAACTCTCACATTATCAAAATAAATGTTGAGATGTTATAATGCAATAATCAGTACTCTTTAGGATTGATAGAAACCTTAACATTGAGATATTCAAATTATAGAATTTGAACGGCAAAATATTTGAACACATTGTGTATAAGTTCTCCGGGAACATTTCAAGCATGGTTCATAACATGCTATTAGATCGCCATCATATGTATAGTGACATCAAGATTATAAGCTCATTAGAGCATAAATTGCGTATGTCCAGTAAGTCTCCACCACAGTTATAACCTTAACTTACTATAATTTGGACATAATTCACATATCTCAATGTTATTGTGCAATATGCATGCATGAGATGTAAAATTTATATAAATTAAATAAGATTTAGAGCAAAACACATATATAATGAGGGATGCCTTTAACTACTATCTACACATGCAATGAATAACACACTTACCTGTGACAAACATATGCACAATGCACGTACACCAACGTAAGACTCCACTAATGTGACACGCTGTACAATGTGGATTTTCTTTTTTTATTTTGTTACAAAAAACCATTTATTTATTGGAATTTTGGTCACTCGTAAAGTTTTGATCATTGTAATACATTTCATTAGACTTATAGTCCATGTTATGATTTTAATCACTATCAACATGTCGACATCAAAATGGACATTTAGATCCTTTATCTCAAGTCCAATTCTTTTGTATATGCATATTTTTTATCAGTTCCATCATATACCGATATCATAATATTCTTCAAGATAAATTTGCATGCTATTCTCACAATGATACATTTGTCATTGGTACAATTATTACTTTTCTGATGTTATAGGCCATCTATTAAAATCCAAATATCTATACCACTTTTCCACTTATGGGGTATTTCAAAACACTACTACACTTTTGAAAGCTATCAACTGCTATATCTTACCATAAATACATCTTTATGTGGGAACCGATCATATAACATACACTTCAGGTGTAGTGATTTAAGTATTCTCAAGATCTATCTCAATGTATACATGTAATATCATAATCACTATGACTAAAATGTATCTTTATATGACTCTAAATGGGTCATAGTGGTACACAGATCAAATCATAGGTTTGCAACATATAAACAAAAGTTGGATTTTAGCTTTTCAACTTACTATTGTCACGATCATTAATTTTGCGATTTTGCCAATTCATACTAATCTTCTCCCTCGGATTTGGTTATATATATTATTTATAGGGGCATCAAATTCTATAACAACTTAGTATATATTCATGTGCAAAGAGTTTCATCTCAAGAGTCATGCTCAACAAACAAAAAAAAAACCATCTCCTTAGGAGAAAACTTTCAAAGAAAATAATATCATTTCTTTCATTATCCTTTAATGCACATCCACTAGTACAAAAACCAAGATTTGCTGCGGTTTTTTGCCGGTTATTTGCTGCGGTTTTGAACCGCAGCACTTATAGCAGCAGCAAATAATAAAAACTTATTTGCTGCGGTTCTCCAAACAACCGCAGCAAATAACCCTTTTTCCCTCCATTTTCTGAGGTGTTATTTGCTGCGGTTGTTTGGAGAACCGCAGCAAATAAGTTTTTATTATTTGCTGCTGCTATAAGTGCTGCGGTTCAAAACCGCAGCAAATAACCGGCAAAAAAC
>PYUH01000082.1:468010-513728 GCA_016808085.1 Suaeda aralocaspica | reverse complement strand
CCAGCCTTAGCCAAACTCAATCAATCCAGCCAAGGCAGCTCAAAACAAACCAACCTATACATAAAACAAATTACAAACCAAAAATCGAACAACCTAAAACCAAGAACAAACAAAACAAAACACAAAACACTTCTATCCCCACTAATACACCAAACTTGTAAACTGGCAGCAAACTCAGCTGCAACCCTGCAGAGCCCCCAAAATTGCAACAAACAACCACAAACAACCAACATAAAGTCAAAAAACAACCAACACAGCAACCAACAACAACCACTGCAAAAATAGTAGTAGCATACTCACCCTGCAGCAGCACCACACCTACCACCAAGTTCAACTAAACTCCAACCAAACAACCATACACAGCACAAACCACACACTGCAGCTAATCCCACCACCAAACTACTACACTACAGTGTCACTGTACCATTATAGAAATTACCAATAGCTAAAAGTTCAATTAATAACTAAGTGAATGTACTAATATATTCCTAGCTTCTTCATAAACAATGTGTGTACAAGAATGTCGCAACCTTGTCTCGAACCTCGCTTATTTGTGCTTTGCTGAAAGGCCCTTCTCGAACCCATGTAGCTTTTGTGAATACCTAATAAATTGACATAATTTAAAACCAGTTGAATTGACATAAATTGACATAATTTAAGACGTAATAGCAATCACACAAACCATAAGTGCATGTTAAACGAACAACAGGAACTTTGAACACATAAATCAACTACTAAGAACCACAAGACGCAACCAACTCCCTTAATAACTCCAACATACACACATAACAACTCATGGCTCATAACACAACAACAGCTATGCATGTAGTCATGAAGGTAAGCTCATGTTTGTGTACTCTATTTTACAAAAAAAGAAGTTGATTGTGAGAAAATGTGGGGGTTTTTAACAGGGGGTTTCAGAAGAAACATAAAAAGGTCAAAATTTCTTCGTGTAGAATTGCTTTCGATTGAAAATCCTCCGCAGTCATCTACTTTGCAAAACCAAGTAAGTCTATAGCATTTTGTAGCATATTAATGTTGCTGATGAGAACTACAGTTCAAGTAGTTTATTATAGCATACTGATAAAAGCCCCCATCTAAAGATTCAACTGAAACTTGCAGACAATCCACGAGCACAGGTATCGACGAACAATGCTCTCAAAAATGTTTTCCATATAACACAAAAAGAAAAAACCGTGATGTGACTATTATGAAAACCAGGTTCTGGGGCACTTGGTCACGTTCTGCACATACACATATAGAGAAAAATGGATATCTGGTATAGAAAAGAATACCATTAAAGGCCTGAAAATATTCATGGATCCTTCTAATGTTTTTTCCACAAACATAAAATTTCCATATTTTTTGTCTTCCACAAAGGTGCAGCCCAGTATTGGCGGCATTGGTCATCGCATATCTATGCTCGTGAGCCATTTGAAAATTTCAGTTGAATCTTTAGATGGAGGCTTTTATCAATATGTTATAATATACTACTTGAACTCTATTATCTCATCAGCAACCTTAATATGCTACAAAAGCTATAACACTTGCTTTGCTTTGGCAATTAAGAGTGACTGCGGAGGATTTGTCAAATCGAAAGCAATTGTACACAAGAAGAAAAATTAATGACAGGCTACTCCTGACCTACTCATCTAAATTAAATAGGAGAAGATTGCGTTCGAAAGAAAGGACAATGTAGATATGTTTATCCACTCCAACCCCCAACAAAACACAAATGAACTTCAAAATATAGTTTGGACTTAAAACGCAGAAATCACCGTTATCATCAAAGATACCCTAAGTTTGGCTAAAACAGGCCAAATCAACCGACAAAACCAACAACACAAACCCATACCAGCATTCAAAGTATAAAACATCCCAAAGCAGCATTTTGCTTCCGGAAATAGTGAAGTACTTACTCCTCAATATCATCTGACTCATTAACCTTGAGATGATGTCATGCATGTAACGCATCTTACGTAGTACCAACAATCAGTACGTTTTGCTGTTGCGCGCACTTGAAGTACCTAGGACATTGAAACAAAAAATCAAATAAAATTTTGATGACAAAGGTAAGCAACCACCACAATGTATAGGATTTCGATGTCCCTACCTCAACTGATATCAACTTCGGAATCATTGTGCTGTGCTATCCTTTCATGACACTATACGGATGAAAATAAAATACGAAGGTAACTAGCGTGATTGATTATATTCTAGTTAAAAGATTTTTGTTGACGTTATATAATTACCTATTCACCCACGTCATAATCAACAATCTAACGTGGCGGACTGAGGACGGCAAGAATCAATGATACACTTGTATGTCAAAAGGTAGATATCAACAAAAGAACCCAATGTGACTGCAAGGCAAACAAGAGAAAATTTAAAGCATATCACTTTTGGTATAATTTATGGCCAATAGAGTTTTATTATTGTGGTAAATGGCATCTAGAAATGATCCACATCATCAAAAACGATTTAAATGAAACTGCTGGTGAGTGAGCTGTAACTAAGTATTTGATGCCCTGTGCTAAGGCTGGGTAACTAGCTAGGGTGTGTACCAAAAAAATACCATTAATATTGTTGGTTATGAAATAATCTGGAGCTTATGGTTATTGAAATAAAGTATGTTCAGTAATCTTATCTTATCAAAACTTGCACACCTTTACTTGGTTTGTTTAAGTGATTCTTTATTTTTCATTTTGGTTTTCTTCATATGCTAATGTGTGCTATGCCCCAGTTTCATGTTGCTAGGATATTTTGTTGAATGGCAGTTGTTTGAAGCAATACAATCATTTGAATTCACTGACACTAATTAAGTAGGTATTTGTAGCATGTTCTTCTGGTGATAATTACAACTCAATATAGTTTTGTAGTGATTGATCGGATTGATTGAGGCTTTGTTTAAATGATATGTTTTCAAGCTGGTGAGGATGAACAGTTGTTCTTTGTCCATGACGGTCTATTTGTTATGGTTTTGTTTTATACTGGAAAAGTATTTAACCTTCAGGTTTTGTTATTTGGTTTTGGGCTTGATGCTCATGGATCTTTTGATCTTATTTCTCATTTGTATTGGTATGTTACAATTGTGCCAGCTAATATAAGTCTGAAGGGAGGGGTGCTGTGTCACTGTAGTAATCAGCAGTTAGGGGCTATGAGTGTGAGAGAAAAGGGGGCCCTAAGTGAAGTCTAAGCCGTATTCTCATCAATTCATATTCACCTCTTATTTTCCATGTTTGCATCTAGGCCTTGTTATAGTTGAACCTTTTTCAAAACCTTTTTGTTAAATCAATTTTCTGTTACAAACAATTGAAAGCTCACCATGCTTCTATCCTAACTATAAATGGGGAATGTTGGTGAGTTTTGACTCTTTTAGAACTATCTATTTAAGAAAATTCCTTCTGAGGAAGGAGTTGAGGAACCTTACTTAGCTATTGAATATCCGCATAAGGGTGATTGTTTTGAAGATATTAGGAAAGAAACATTTATAGATTTCTGTTTTTAGGTTATGCTTTAACCTAGCTAAACCACACACAAAACAACAATAAAAACAGCAACAATTACATCAATAACCAACAGCAATAAAAACAGCAAAAAACCCTTCCTATCATCTCTCATCTCAACAGCAAAAAAACAGCAAAAAGATTTAAAAATTAAACAAACAGCAAAAACACAAAAACCCTTATTATCTGTCATCCTCAAAATCAAAAATACAGCAAAAAAAAAAATTATCAAAACAGCAAAAACAGCAAAACCCTTCATTCATCTCTCATCTCTCACGAGCATAGCTCTCATCCTCTTTGTAAAACCCTTCATTCATCTCTCACCTAAACACCACCACCACAATAACAACCGCAAAAACAGAAATTGTCATGCATTTCACAATTTTACATCCAAAACCTAAAATGTCGAATAACACAAACTCAATTTAATTTAAACACAAACACAATTTTCCTTAAATTAAGACGAATAAACATCAAATGTTGAAGTGAAAATAGCGAAAATGAAGAAAAAGATTGCCGAAAAATACCGCAAATGAAAAACAACTTCGACACGGCGAACTTGGAGACGGCGACGAGGAAACTTGGAGACGAGGAAGGTTAGAGACGGCGACAGGTAAGGGCAAGGAAGAAAGTAATTAGGTTTGAGTGTGAGTGCTTGAGTGTGAGTTGAGAGGAAGTAATTAGGTTTGAGAGCAAAAAGCTAAGGAAGAAAGACTGAGAACGAAAAGATAAGACTCGTGTTCTAGACTGCTGAAAAATATAAGAAAAGAAAAAGAAAGTCCCAACGGGAAAAAAAAAAAGAAAAAAAAAATCTGCAACTTTTTTGCTGCGGTTATAAATCGCAGCAAATAATCGTACACAGCAGCAAAAAAATATTATTTGCTGCGGTTACACAATAACCGCAGCAAATAATACTCTTTACCAATCACAGCTAATTATTTGCTGCGGTTTTTATAAAATCCCAAAAAACCGCAGCAAATAAGGGGCAGCAAAATGTAATTTTTGTACTAGTGATCACATATGTATCTATTTTACAATTCTTTCATACTGATTTTTTCTCTTATGGAGCTCACTATCATCGGGGAGAAATGTATTGCGCAGTCGTCTCTCTTCATTTCTTATTCTTTTGTGCGGACATATAATAGCCCTAATCAAGAGAAATTATTATACAAATATAAACTTGCTTGTAATTTCAAGGTGGTGATCTTCAGGACCACTAGAAACCTTGATAGTATGATACTAATTACCCAAAATTTCAACATACAACTTGGATTTGGTGAGCTTCTGATAACCTACCACTCGACAATATAATTTATTCTACTGAATTTCTTGTCACATATTACGCTTTCGTAAAATTTTTTATTAAAAACTAATGTATCATAACTTGAAAACTTCTTCAACATAAATCATTAAAAATCACAATCTGAATATAGCTCAATCTCAATGTTATCTGTTGTCATTTAATTAATTTCATATAGATTTCATTGAGAGAGTGTCAGTACATCATGAAACTTCTAGTTTCCACGTAACGTGTATTTTTTAAACCTGGATGGCCTATCTAATAACCACATCCAATCACTTTTTAATTGTAAATTCCGGTTAATTTTCCAATGTTAATAGTGATCACTTTATTAGATATTCGTACTACTTTATACATGGCCATGAATATGAATATATGATGTGATACAATACTACTAATACTATGTATTTCTTTCTTCACTTAGCTAGTCAATCAACTAATATTTGATCTAATAATAACTCATATCCTGCTGTACTATTAAGTAAAATCTTGATACATGCTAACCTTGTCGGCCATTATATACTCTTCTGAAGTAGTTTATGTAATTATGGTATATGTTGATTTTGCTAGCCATAATCTTTTTAGAAGCTCCACTAAATTTTTTTAATTTCTTGAATTTTTCATAACCAATTGTTGCTTGTTTCCTTTTCCTATGATTCTTTTTAATTGATCTTATTGGTCTAACACGCTTCAGGTGTGCTCTAAGTTTATTAGCAACAACTAAGTTTATTAGCAACAACTAATTTTATCCTTCTTCAAAATCAATTTTAATTGGCTAATTTACCATTGGTAAATATTTAATGAATTTATTCTATCCATCTTCAAGATGGTATGATTCGAAATATATAGTGATTCATGTGAAACGATTATTAAAAATAATGGCATAAATCTCCCCCTAATCCTTGCATATAGGGGCATGAAATTAATCTAGCAACCTTTAAATATCTTATACCTCTTAACTCTTAAATTCTTTTGACAATGTCGTGTATCAAGTAAATTAAATTAATTCTCTTGCCCAAATATATCAATGTATATATTGGAAAATCCTCAAAAAGAGGGACATAATGTATATTTTTCAGGTGAGTTTCTCACAATGTCATTCTCTATTTTTTTTCATTAAAAACATTAGAGCTAAAATGAAAATTATGTATGTTTCTTTAGAATTCTAATGAATTTCTAAATAAAGTTTAAGAAAAAAAAACAAGAAACCATTATCATTTAAAATTCTTGTCGCTCTTTCCATCATACAGTCCATCATTCACTTTTGGGAATGAATATATCTAGTTGGTTGTGAATTAAAAATTGTAATTGAGATTTTATTCTAAAATATTCACCTAAAATATATCAATTATTCAAAATGATTTTTATATTATTGATATGACAAAGTGTTATAGAAGCGCAATATTTGCATAAATGGTGGAGTATCTAGGGAACGTACGTTACAGAATATTAAAAAAAATTTGATCCTGTATGAAGTATATTACTTAGTATTACCCTTGCGGGTTTATGGGCCTTTATAAAATTGATGAACTTGACGTTCATTAACCCGAATATAATGTGTAATCATAACTTTTCAAACCTATTCAATTATCTATAACTTCTTAAACAAATTACCACACTACATTATTAATATGATAATAAAGGCATGATGGCATGCAATAAAATACAAAAAGAGTAGAATATCAACAAGAATAATATTATATTATAAAAATTAGGCTATCAAGCTACCTTGTACAAAAAGAGTAGAATATCAACAAGAATAATAAAAATAAAGTAGAAGATAATATATCAAGCAAAGAGTAATATGCGACTAAAACTAAGATAGCTAGAATCCACGAGTAGTAATTAACCTTCCTTCAACAAAAGATAAGCATAATACATTGGGGTAAACATAGATAAATTTCATTATTATTATTATTATTATTATCACTAATATTTGTGTAATAGGAGACAAACATAAGAACTATGGATAGATCTGTAGAATTAATAGGTTTAATGTTAAATCGTATATTTAATAGATTGGTTATTACTCTAATAATAAAGTAGAATAAAATTTTGTTTTTATCATACCTTTGGTCAAGAAGATTAAAAAACAAAAGATGTGTAACAAGCTTTGTGATTTATGAGATTAGTCTAACTACTAACATATATAGTTATTTTAATTGAAGTCTAAAATAATATAAAAGATAAAACAAAAATAGTCCAAATTAAAGACTAATTAGTATTGTGTATGAGATAATATTTATCCATGTTATCAATTTATTTGATTAATGCCAATCTCATCCTTCGTATTTGATAATGACACAAGATCTCATATTATTAACATTTTATAATTGGTTATAAAAGGTTCCGTACTGATATTGTGTTATAATATAAAGAGAGATTATAGAGAGATATAAAGAAAAAGGCGTAAGTTCCCCAAAAGGTACCATGACTAGGGTGTCTCCAAAGTTTACACACCACAACTTAGTGGTGATCCAAGAGGTACATCCATTGTGAGTCACATAGGTCATGTGGTCACGCATCATGGTTTGGGATGGATATCAATTAAGGAATAGCCCTAGGTAGTTCACCTAATAATCATTAAAAGAAGTCCCCCCGAGGGTGTCTCAAGTGTAGAGCACACTTTATGAGACATGTATCCTAAAGCAAATACCCTCACATGGGAATTGCATGCATTATGCCTAACAAGCATATTCAATATTATAATTATGAAATTAGGAGACTTGTTTGAGTTTCGTCCACTCTCCCTTAAAATTAAGGGAATTTCCCCAATGAAGTCGCCAAATTGTGGACCTTGGGTTCTCCTAACCGTGTCCATGTGCGCTTTCTACGGACATTGAATGTCTTTAGTTTGTTTGCATATTGTGAGTATGCTTGGTGTAGGGAGTGATTATAGAAACTCAAAACCCAAGTAGAGAAGTCACCACTGTTCTCTTTTTGGGAACTCATGGAACCCCATTAAATCTAGCCCCCGAAGGCAAATTGGCTGTCAAGGATAAGAAAGTCTCATATCTCTGGATTCGTGGACGAGGGTAAGGAGAAAGTAGTGCACAATGTCCCCCAACGTATAGCGGCGTCTACTTGTTCTCATTTGTGATTTCACAATTATAATAATATTGCATTATAACAAACATATGTCAAGTTTAATTCTAAAACACATAGAAACATTACTAGGCGAGCTTAGCGAATGCCCACATAATTTTCTAAGTAAACATACATGGGTGATCGCATTAGGGTTAATTTGTATTCAAGTTACCTAAGCCAATTTGTCCAATAATTTAATATTTACTTTGGTTAGAACATGCTTTTAGGTCTTGTAATTAAAAATGGATTCTAGGTGATTTAAAAAAAATTAGCATGATATCAGATAAACAACGTAATTAATGTTTCTACTTAAGATTGATTTTAATGGTCAATTAATTAATTAATCAATGTTTCATGAATTTAATTACAAACATGTCAATTCTATAATAAAGCAATTAAATCACATATAACACATAAAATCTACTGACAATTTTTTTTATTGAAGAACTCAAGATGATGATGTTGACGATGTTAGCCTCATTAAAATTACCTTTCGTGCAGTTGTGTTAACAACTTCTTAGATTGAATGCTTGAAGAACCTTAATTAAGTACTTAATAATAATAAGTTTAGGATTTATAATTATGTTTGACATGTTTAGGGTTGGCTAGAAAGTATTTTGTGGGAGACAGAAGAAGAAAAGGCACACACTTCGAGGTAGGCCACGAAGTATGACAGAGAACAGGTCGAAGTCTCAAGATGTGTCAAATGGCCGAAAAGGGGTCGAGTAAACATATGGTAGCAGAATGGATGTCCGAGCGGCTAAGCGCTCAATGAGTGTCGGAACGCCCAAGCATGAACATCTTCACGCTCAATGAGCGTTTGAACGCCCACACTTGAGGGCCGAGACTCCCATGGAGAGTATGAACGCTGATAGCGAGCGCTAGAGTGCTCATTTTGAATGTTTAGGCGCCCTTTGGGCGCTTGTAAGCTCATGCTTCGCTTTTTGGTAATTAACACGGTCAATTTTTCGGAACTTCCATACTTCTAATATTCACTTCCATATTACAAAAAAAAAAAAATTACGATATATTACGAAATTTACTTCCATGCTTCAACTTATACATTTCCATAAACCTAAAACTACCTTATTTCGTACAAGCCTTTCTAGAAGGTTCGTCGTACCTGGTCATGTCTGTACGCTTGAATTATTTTCTATGTTTCCGAAATAGAAATTAATAAAAGATGAAAATAAAATAAAAACTAAATAAAATAAAATAAAATAAAACTAGTAGTAAAATAATACTAAATAAATAAAAATAAAATAAAATAAAGTTAAATAACGTAATATTAAATAAAATAAATGATTAAATGAGAAAATAATAAAAGAAAATAAAAAAAATTAATTCAAGCGTATTTCGACCACCATAACTTATCATAGGTTAATCATTTCCGGCAACAACTTTATTTATTTATTATTTGAAAAAATCAATTTTCGGAAGTTGGGCTTGTCGTGACGTGTTATGTATTGATCATCGACCGTTTCGGTGGGATCAAATGTAGGTGTCTATAGTTGAGTTGTTTTTATTGCTCGTTTATGGCATTTATTATTATATTTGTTCGACCGATGTTGGTTTTCAAATTTATAAAACTATATAGGTTTTGAAGAGCCGTTATTTTGGTTCAAATTTGTAATAAAGTAATTGATTTGGTTCCGATTTTAAACATTTATCTTAATTTTGATATTGTTTTAAATAGAAGTCTTTCACTGTAGTACTATGATAATAGCCTTAGCCATTAATTACCACGGTGGCGGTAATACTTTAATTTTTCCTAAATAAGTAGTAGTATTTTTTTTAATAAGTTTTCCAGAGATTGTTAGGAACTTCGAAGGTGTTACATGCTTCATTTGATTTGTTGATCGAGTCCTTTATACCCATACCTGCCCATCAAGAGGATCTTACTACTAGTATTCGCGATCATGAGATTAAGGATCTTAGGTGAAGGTGAAAAAGAAGTGGAACCGTGTCCTAACATAGTGCAGCTTTCTTCACACGGAGATTCATGAAATACACGATAACCATCACAAATGTGATTTTGACCCGGATGTTATGTAGTACCCTAAAATTTCCTAACTTTCTCCATTCAATTTCCGGAAATATAATATAGATAAAAAAGAAAAAGAATAATAAATATACTTCCTACTTAACTAGGTAAAACCAAACTATTACCGCCACCGTGATAACGGCTAAGGCTTTTCTTCAAAGTATTACAACAGAAGTCTTTTATTCCAAAACCAAAAATAAAACTCCAAAATAACTTTCAAACCAAATCCAAATAAAACTTTATTACAACTCGGAACCGCATTAATGTCTCTTCCAAACAAAATTAACTTTAAACATCGGAAAGCTAAAAATCAACAATAAAAGTAACTAAAAAGTCAATACAAGCAAAAAAAACAACAATGCAAGAGCTCATCATTCAAGCTCAACATGGTTGACTATACCCACCTATACTTGTAGGTTTCTCTTTATTTTTGAAAACTACTCGCCATCGAAATGGGTCATCGTAGGACCAAGACAAAGACAAAGCCATGCACAGAAAACACACACAATGAGCAAAGGTGAGTACATAAATACTAGAGATTATGCAAAATATGATTGACAATAAAATAAAAGAATAAATAACACATACTTCTACATATCTGTACATAGAGTCATCAAATTTAAAATTATTTATCATCTTTAGATCTCTTGATTTCGCATCGAAAGGGCTTCCTTTTCTTAACAATCGCCCAAATGGGCACTAACTTAGGAGAAACTGCAAAAAGGTATTACCTATTTCACATAAAGTGACGGAATTCCAGCGCATTTTAAAATATAAAAGAGTACAACGTCTTGTACCCTGATTAGAAGTCAATGTAACCATACCCATAACTCCCCCCATTGTTCATACTTAAGGTATATATGTTCTAAGAGTTATGGTGCAAATCCTCTTTCACTTTACGTGATTAACAGGTTTAACACTTGTCATGACTCACACAAAAATCACATAGAAGCATATATGGCATAAAGCAACACCATATTAATTATCTTGATTATAAAGTGATTCTAAGATTAATTTTGTGTGTCCTTTATTTATTTAAACTTTCCTGTACAACACATTAACTGTGAGTGGCTAAGTATTTGCTCATTGGTTCTATAAACATGTGAATGAATAAATATTCACTAACTACCTTTCTTGTTGATCAAGTAATTAGTCAACTAAACTGCTTTTCCTTTCTTTATTGACTACTTTTAAAAAACTTCCAAAATACTTAACGTTCCAACTTCAATGATGTAATAATCATACTAAAAATGCGGAATGCCATATGGACAATCAAAACATATTTTTTATACAATCATCCTAACATAACTTCTCATGCAAGTCATCTCAAGTCAAACAAGCATCAATTTTTTATGTCTACAACATATATTACATTTTAAATCAAACCAATCTAGCATGAACTCTATTCACGTTATTGCCTTTAGTACTGACGTACCTTGTGTTATAACGGTGATCTGACACTACTTTTAGAAATCACTCCACTTGAATTCTCCTACATAGGAAAAATCGAAACTAATTAAAAACCACGTTTACTAACTTCTACAACAACTCTAAACTAACTGTTTACATTGTAAACTTATCCAAAACATTCCCTACATGGTCTCTATTCTATTCCATACTTTATTTAATATTTCCTTTGAAAAACACCGAATTTTCGATAATTTTCTAAAAACGGAAGCTTTGTGAAGTTGCTTAAAAACTCCTTAAAACCTCTTTAAATATTATTATTTGACCTTAAAACAATAGATTCATGTCCTAAGATCATCATATAATATTTGGTGTGTGAAAAACAATTTTATAGCTTATTATTTGATGTGTTACTATTTTTATTATGTATGAACATATGCTATTAAAAATTTACAGCAACATATTTTTATTCAAAGCTCATCAAAATCCTTTTAAAACTTTATATTTCTAGCATAAAACACTTTTAGAACCTTATACTATCATCATACTCATAATGTATGCATTAAAATAATTGGTCATGCTAAAAAAGATGTTCATAATATTTTTACTCAAAATTTTCATGCTTTTAAAAATTTGACAGCAATATTGAATTACTTTGAAACCTTTAATAACATATCTAAACTTCATATAATTATCACAAATTAATACTACGACAACTTATGATCATAATATGATAGTTTAGAGTATTAAAATCATAAAACTAATAATTTTCATAACTTTTGAAACCCAAATTTAATAGTTTCATGAACAAACTTATAAACATGAATTATTTTTAAGACATGATCATAAACTATAAAACATGATTAAAACTGTAAAACATTCTTAAACATAATTATAAAACATGAATTTAAGCAAGATTGAATAAAAAAGAAAAGAGGAGAAATTTTTTTTTTACAGTGTTCAAAAATCACCAAGAGGGAGGAGGAAGAATGTCCGACGAGGTGGCTGCCGGTGGTGGCAGGGGCGAGCAGGGGCGCCGGCGTGCAAAGGGTGGCCGGCTTATAGAAGTGCCGGCGAGGGAGGTCCAACGAGTGGGATTAGGGTTTTGGGTTTGTTACATTTTTCAATTTTATATTTATGAAATCCTAAATCACAAATCCTAGTTTTTAAATCTGAAAATTCTAGTTTTATGGGGTATTCATAAGCCCAAATTAGGCTAAGGTGAAATTATAAAAATACCCTTAATGCTTGAAATTACTTTTGTGCCCTCGTTTTACAACAATTAAGGAAACTTTCAAAATTCTAAATTTAGAGTCTTCTTAAAATATTTAATAAAATCTAAAGTAACATAAAAATATCATATAAACTTTATAAGACATAAAGATAATTAATTTAAGTTTGAATTAATTAAATTTTCTTTCTTTAATACATTTATTTCACTTAATTTTTCAATAAAATAGTAAAATAAAAAATAATCAAATAAACTATGAAATTAAATTCTTAAAATACGTCAAACTATGGGGTATTAAAGTCTACCCCCCTTAAATGAAGTTTGGACCCGAAACTTTATGTAACTCATTGTATGGAACTTGAATGGAGACTGCATTTCTTTAAAGCTCTTCATTTTTATCCTAAGTTGTAGACTTTAGACACTTACTTAGATATTTCCTTGACAACTTTCAGAAACAAACATAAAATTTCCATGAAACTTAGCTAAAAGACACCCCCTTCAGAATCAAGTTACGTCCCCATAACTCAACTAATCTGAAATAACTCTGGATACTTTTCCCTCGTCATATCCTCAGCTTCCCACGTTGCTTCATCAGTTTCTTGGTCAGACCACAACACTTTCAGAATTTTGACACTTCTCCTACGTGTATTACGTACCATACTATCAATTATTTTGATTGGCTTCTCTTCATAAGTTATGCTTTGGTCTAACTCTATCGTCTCAGGTTGCAACAAATGTGGCTTATCCGGCGCATACTTTCTTAATTGAGACACATGAAAATCATTGTGAACTTTGCTCAACTCCATTGGTAACGCTAGTTTATATGCAACCTTTCCAATCCTTTACAAGATCTCATAAGGTCCAATGTATTTTGGGCTCAACGTTTCTTTCTTTCCAAACCTCATCACACCCTTCATCGGTGATACTTTAGTAACACCTTCTCACCAACTTTAAACACGACTTCTTGACACTTTTGATCTGCATATGATTTCTGCCTATCCTATGTAGCTTGAATCTTTTCTTGTATCACTCATACCTAATTAGTAGTTTCTTTAATCAATTGAGGTCCTAGAATTACTCTCTCACTTATGTCGCTCCAACATAAGGGACTTCTGCACTTCCTTCTATAAAGTGCCTCAAAAGGTGTCATGCCAATACTTGCATGGTAGCTATTGTTACACGAGAATTCGATCAAACCAAAGCAATCCTCCCAAATACCTTGAAAATCCATTAAACAAGCTCTCAGCATGTCCTCTAAAATCTTTATGGTTCTCTCTATTTGTCCATCGGTGGCTGGATGGAAAGATGTACTCATTTTCAATGTTGTACCGAAGTTCTCCTCGACACTTTTCCAGAATTTTGAAAGAAACCTAGAATCCCTATCTGACACGATATCTTTTGGAACTCCATGTAGCTTCACATCATGCTTTATGTAAGCCTTTGCAAGTTGTTCCATCTTCCAAGTCTCCTTCATTGGTATGAGCACCGCTGATTTAGTAAACTTATCCACCACAACCCATATGGTATCAGTTTGATTCCTTGACATCCATTGAAATGCAATCCCACTTCCATCAAATCTTGGAATTTCAAGTGGTTGTATCTCTCCTTGTGGCCTTTTGTGCTGAAATTTAACCATTTGATAAGTAAGACACTTATTCACGAATTTGGCTACGTCCCTCTTCATTCTAGGCCACCAATACACCTTATTCAAATCCTTATACAGTTTATCACCTCCGGGGTGAACTGAGTATGGTGTATTATGACCTTCCTCCATAATCTTTCCTTTTAATTCCTCGCATTTCTACGGTACACACCACCTTCCTTTATACCTCAAACTTCCATCTTCATTGATTTTGATGTCCATAGCCTTTCCTACCTTCAATTTCTCCTTTATTCTATGCAGTTTCACATCTCCATCCTAGTTCTCCTTGATCTGTTCAAACACTGTCTGTTGGATATTATGATTACAAAGTATTCCATTCAACTATCCTATTTCTAAATTCATCCTTTCCATGTCTCTACATAGTTCATCCGTGACCACTACAAAATTTACTCCATGCTTTGTTTTACGACATTGGCCTTCCGTTCATGGTATTGGATATCTAAATCATAATCCCTGTTCAATTCGATCCATTGCCTTCTGTCTCATATTCAAATCCTTTTGAGTGAAAAAGTACCTTTAGCTCTTTTGGTCCGTGTTGATCCCACACTTCACTCCATACAGGAAGTGTCTCCATATCTTCAAGGCAAACACAATCGCTGCTAGTTCAAGATCGTGTGTGGGATATTTTGCTTCGTACTGCTTCAAATGTCACGAAGCATACGCGATCACCTTTCTATTTTTCATTGAAACACATCCCAAACCATTTGTAGAAGCATCGCTATACACGTCATGAGAACCACTCTCATCTGGCAATGTCAGCACTTGAGCCGCAGTCAAGCGCTCCTTTAGAGTCAGGAATGCCTCCTCAAACTTATCATTCCAAACAAACAAACATTCTTTCTTAATTAACGATGTCATCGGCTTTGCGATGCTTGAAAAGTCCTTCCTAAACCTCCTGTAATATTCGGCTGAACCCAATAAACTTTGCACATTCGAGATATTCTTAGGTGTAGGCCACTCTTTCACTGCTTGGTTCTTGGCTGGATCTACCTCAACTCCGTCTTTTGACATGAAATCTCCCAAAAATGCGACTTTTTCTAACCAAAATTCACACTTAAAGAATTTGGCATACAACTTGTTCTCCCTCAACTTTGTCAAAATCGTCCCTAAATGTTCCACATGCTCTTTCTTTCTCTTAGAGTACACCAAATTGTAATCAATAAACTCTACCACAAATTTATCAAAAAAACCGTTGAAAGATCCTATTCATTAAGTTCATGAAAACTGTTGGCGAATTCATTAACCCAAAAGGCATAACAGTGAACTCATAGTGTCTATACCTCATACTAAAAGCCGTCTTTGGTATGTCCTCACCAACACTTCTCAATTGATGGAGTCCTGATCGACCTTAAATCGATCTTTGAGGACACGATAGCTCCCTTCAACTGATCGAACAAGTCATCGATTCTCGATAAAGGATACTTGTTCTTGATCATCACCTTTTTCAATTCCCTATAATCAATACACAATCTCATGCTCTCGTCTTTCTTATTCACAAACAACAATCGCTCCACAAGGTAAAGCACTAGGCCTAATGTAACCTTTCTTCAACAAATCCTGTAACTGCTCCTTCAACTCACTCATTTCCGTAGGTGCCATCCTATATGGGGCTTTGGAAATGGGCGCCATTCCTTGCACTAAGTCTATGGTAAAGTTGATTTCTCGCTTCGGAGGGATTCTTGGAATGTCCTCTAGAAACACGTGTAGGAAATCCCTCACTACCTCAATGTCCTCTGGTTGAGAAGACTCGACATGATCTACATCCCTCATACTACAAAAGTAGATTGGGAAACCTCTATTCACATATCTAGCAAACCTCATCATTGACACTATTTTGTTGTGTTTTGGCCTTCTTGCCTTCCAATAGCTTACCTTCTTACCCTTTTTAACTAATGAGATTTTCTGCGGCTCTCACAAAATTTCAGCCTTATATTCACTCAACCAATCTATCCCTAGGATCTCCTCCAAGTCACCTAACTCAAACTCTATTAGGTTAGCCTTAAACTCCACTCCCTCTATCTCAATCGGAACATCCAAAACTCTCCTTCAACAGTGTACTTCTTAACCTGATAGTAAAACTATTGACATATCTATTGTATGTACTTTTTCGAAAACAGGCATTAACTTTTGCAGGCTTTCCAAAGTTACCTTTATTCTCGTGAAAATGTTGTTGAAACGAGGCTTCTTAAATCCACCGTGACTCCCTTGTTGGTTAAAGTTTCCTCCACCATCCTTTATTTTCTCCCTCGCCTCACATTCTTTCAGCATCTCCTTCTTTTTTTGGTCTATGGCATACAAGTGTGCAGCCCTACCATATAACTCACCCAACGACTCAAAAACTTGCCCGGCTAGTTGCAATTGAATATCTATGGGCAACCCTCACTCAAAACGACTAGCCTATCTTCGTTGCTAAAACCTCCTTAGCAAACCTAGACAACTCTATAAACTTCGAGTAGTACTCAATAACCGACATGCTAACCATCTTAAGCTCAAAAAACTCATCAGCCTTCTACTTTTGAAGGAACAAAGGTAAAACTTAATGCGAATCCACTCTTGAAACACAGTGCAATTGAATATTGACAACACCCCGATCACAGCATCATTTGGTGACCACCAAAGATAAGCTTCTCCCCTCAGGTAATAAACCGCATAGTTTACCTTACATTCTTCTGGACACTAAACCGCACTAAACAACTTGTTGAATTCTATCAGCCATCCCTCTAAAACAGTTGGATTGGGTTCTCCTTAGTATGCAGGTGGCTTGCTTTATGGAATTTTCTTGAAAAGTTCCCCAGTGGGGTCGCCTCCATTACCATTTTCTCTAGCGGCTAACTGTTGAGCTACAGTAGCCAATTGCCTTACTACGTTATTCAGCTGATTGTTACGCTCAGCCATCCTATATCTCCTATAGAGGAAAATACCTTTTTATTAAACTATGTCTAATTCTAAGTTAGAGCAATAAAATCTTATAATTTAGCTTGAAAGCATCTTCTCAATTCATCTAATAAAGGAAATTTCCGTTCCTTTAGAGCATTGGATCACTTAGTTTTGATTGTTTACACAACCATTAAGTAAAATAAAGCACGTAACAAAAAAAAAATTACCCTGGGTTTTGCTGTACTTGAGACACAATTCCATAAACACTAACTCATTTTATTCCTTTATTATTCTCAGAGGAAATAATAATCTAAAAGGTCCAACACCCCCTAAACATTAACAATGCTAGACAACATAAATTTAATCTAAACTCGTGTTCCTAACGAAGAATTTCAAACATTAACATTATCATGCTTGTCCCTAGACATCACATATTTCTCAAGTATGAACTCAACATCATTCTCAATGTCATCTTCAACATCATACTCCGAATATTCCTCAGTATCTTCCTCCATGTCCTCTTCTGGATCAAGGTCATTTTCTTCTTCTTCTTTAGGATCAATTACTAGGTCCACAAACACATGTATCACTGGATCTGAATCCTCAATCTCATAGCATGAACGATCCTTCGACTCACAACCTGGAGAACTTGAAGCATCTTCATTTTCACTCATTGTACCATTCTTTGGATCATTTGGGACTGGTGTGGGTGGGGACTCCTTTCTTGAATTTGGCTTGAGAAACTCTTGCTCCTTCTTTTCAATATAGTCTTCTTAGTACCTCCAATCACAACCTCATTGACCATTTTGATCCCTATACTTAGCATAATTTGGTAGTTTTCCAACAAAATAAAAGTCATCGAACTTCGCCTTTATCTCCCAGTAAGGGGGACGGTCAGGCAAACAAATCATACTTAAAGAAGACACACGATCACGTTGATCCTACTCCTTTTTATTCAGCACTGCACTCATGTACGAACAACAGAAACAAATCTTCCGCACATACTGAGGTGGACATTCATATTCCTTTTTCTCTAAATTCCCAACTAGGTCTCGATACTAGGTAAATGAGCCAACATCCTGCAACGACACTTAAAACTAATGGGCCATTCTTCGCACACAATAATACCAAACTAAACAGTTCCACGGCAAAAGGGTTGGTGGCTAACAAACAATTTATTTTACACATAACTATCCACATAAGCAACACTTTCAAACATTCACTTAAATGCATGAAAGAAATAATGTCTATCTTACATGCCCAAACTTCCTACCCAATCTCACCACATGTTATGAAAGCAATAACACGTATTAACATACCTGAACTACTTGAATACTTATGTATGTAACTAATTAAAATCTTTTTATTTTTCAAAATTTCTATTTTTGGAAATTACTATTTTTAGAAACTTTCCATTTTCAGTAACCTTCTAAAATAAGAAATTCCTTCTTCCCAAAATAAAACTTAGGGTACCCCCAAGTTAATAATTTATTTTATTTTGAAAACTAAGATATGAGAAAGCTTCCAGTACATGTGAGCACAATCAATCATGCTGGGATTGAGTGATGAGCGTTTGCATTGTTGTTTTCTTAGTTTGTGTGGAATTGCTAGTTATGTATTTTTATTGTTGACTTTGAGATTTTTGAAGTTTAAAGTTTACTTGGTTTTAAGGGTCATTAATGCGGTTCCTAGTTGTAATAAAGTTTAATTTGAATTGGGTTTGAAAGTTGTTTTGGAGTTTTAATTTGGCTTTAAAATAAAAGACTTCCGTTGTAGTACTTTGATAGAAGCCTTAGTCGTTATCACGATGGCGGTAATACTTTGGTTTTTCCTAGTTAAGTAGGAAGGATATTTATTATTATATTTCTACTTTATTCATATTATTTTTTTCGGAAATTGAGAGAAAGTTAGGAAATTCCAAGGTGTTACATTAGTCTATAGTATGACAGCTATACAAAACTAGAATACCTTGTGGTGCAATTGAGTTAATGGATATGGACGGTGAGATTTTCTACAATCTCACATACCTCGATCAGTTGAAGAAGTATAGTGTGTAAATTCTCAGGGCATTGCAAACACAAAATTACGATTGGACCGATTCTCTGCTAAGACATACATAGACAACCTCATTTTGAGGTTCGACACTAATAATGAAAAAAAAAACTCCCTGTATTATGTTTTGATCATTGTAAGAATTAATAAGAATGTACTTGCAAATTGGTAATAAATTTTTATTTCAATTTAAAAGTTCATTGCATCCTTGTGCACTATATGCAAATACATAAAGCTAATAAACTACTAATGACATAAATATAATATATCTTAATATCATAATCAAAAGAAAACATGTGAAGTGAAGCGATCGCACTCTTAGGCGTCTCCTCTAGGTTCTCTCCACTTCATTCTTCTCATTTCTTCCACAATCGCCATCTTTCCATGAGTCTTCTTTCTCACCTTCCTTCTAGTTCCTTAAATTTTCCTTTCACTTTCAAGTCTAGAAGGAAGCCTCTTGAGTCGCTCCCAATAGGGGCTATCCTAAGTTTGAGTAGGTCTATGACGAACAGACTTCTGGATGGACGACTAGAAGAACCAATGCTCATAGATCTTTGCTCAACTTTCTTAGCGTTTCTAGCCTCAACTCTACAAATAGGATAGTCACTCCACATCAAAAGTACAAAGTATGTGGAAATAGTGGAGTCTTCTTTCTTCAACAAAGTCACCTTCATAAGCAAAAAGTGACTATCTGGGGTCGACTACATCAAGGTTGGATATGAGTTGCTTTTGAACGAATTTCCTCATTGCTTGCTTAGGGAAATAAAATTTAGAATGGTCAAACTTGGGACTCGAATAAAGAAAGTGTCCTTCGAGTATCTCATAAGCTCAATCTTCCACCACGAAACTACAAAGAGCGCAAAGAGGGTCTTGTCGTCAAGCACCAAAGCCCACTCATGAGTACATTTGTGGACTCTTCATCTTCAGAACAATCCCTTCGTAGTGTATGTGACTGGGTTAGCTCGGGATCAAGTAAGCTCAAATTCTCCAGGATCCAAACTATCATTCAATACATAGTGAGTTATAAAACTTAAAAAAAATGAAAAACTGAAAAAGAAAAGGTAGAAATTCAAGGTTTAACTCAAAGAAGGTAACCTATACCTGAAAAATGGTACCACATTTAGAGATCGAAGCATTCGGATTCCTCTTGATCCGATCAAGAAAAGTGAGCTATTCCGTAAGGCGTAGCGAGCAAGGAGTGTTGCCATCAATCATGAACTCCTACACCAAACTTATCAGCCTTGTATCCCCCACTAGAGGGTCATCTCCTTCAAATAGGAAATGAAAGAACAAACCGAATATCGGAGCCCTTATCTTGTACGGACTAGGGGACACCATGGTGGCAAAATAATCAACAAGAAGTAGAAGATCAATGCATCCACCATGGACCATCCTACCAATGGACTCTATATCAAGTCTAAAGAAGGGGACATCAAGTCGTCTTCCTCATTATTTGAGAAACTAAGAAGACAAGGAGTACCCATGGAGGTTATGCCACAAATGGCACCAAATTTATCCCGAAGTATACTAATATCCCTCTCATGAAAGCAAAAACAATGGGCTTTAATATCCCAATAGTTCATAAGCGCTCTAAGGAGAAAGGTTTTTTCTTGGATGAATCTCAAAGAGAATAAGTACCCACATCCAACCTGCACCAACTCCTTCTTGTCCTTATTGGAGAGTGTGCTCAACCATAAACTCAAAGCCTCCACAAAATTAGACACAATCTCAAATTTCAAAAAAAAAAAAAAAATACATAAAGCTCAAAATGAAAAACTCAAAAATTAAAAAGCATGAAAAAGAAATGAAAGAGTGAAAGGAATTTGAGAGAATTGCTAATTTATTGTGCCATAAACCATAAACCTAAGGGGGTATTAATATGACCTCGAATTGGGAGATCTAGACTAGAAAAACTGGACAAATTTTGTGCGCATAAGCGCACGCTGTACATGTGCTTGAACGTACCATATGCGCCGTAGCGCACGCTCCACGCTCCTACACGCGTTCGACACTCTCTCGCACAAATCTCGTTCCCCAATCCCGTGTGTTTAAGTTATTAGAACCTATGATGAGTCTCCTATTCATCCCATTATCACTACCGCTAGCTTTTTTGTTCGTTTTAGGACTAATATGCATTGTAATGGGTCAAATTACATTTTAAGAGTCGAAATTGCATTTTAAGATTACGTTGTAAATAGAAAGAAATTAAATGGAGCCTGTAAACAAAAATATGAATATATATATATATATATACATACATAAGTGCCTCTACAACACACCAAAAATTCTAGAAACCAGCAACTTGACGGTTCTACCCCACTTATGGCACATCCTCACTTAAGTAACGCAGTACGTCATCGGGACTGCATTGAGTAATAGGCTAAGGTGAGTTATGAGAAGATGGGTAAAAATTCAGAGTAATCAAGTTTGTTTTTTCCTGTTGCGGAAAGAAATCGACATCTGGTGATTGAAAGGCTTCAATAACTCGGGAAGTTTTCGAGTTTACCTCATCGATATTACGGTGGGGGCTCCATATCATCTAAGCACTCCTTCTAGGAGATAGCAGAGGGACCCCACTCATGACATCGTAGCTATTCCTACGACCATACTCAGAATGGGGCTCGCTGTTGGCACTTACATTTGTCCCTGCCTTGAGAAGCACGTTGAAAGATCCAACGTGAAAGCGCCCCGGAACTACTTAAACTCCAGAAAATCAAAGAAAATCCCAAAAAATTCTTTTATTTTTTTAATTTAAATTTTTATCATTTCATTTTCCATATTTCTCTTGATTCTTTCCACAATTATTTTTTTAATTTAATTTTTTATCATTTTATTTTCCATATTTCTCTTGATTCTTTCCACAATTTCCACATTTTTAAAGCGCTAATGACTTCTAATGCTCGAAAATGCATTTTTTTTCTCAAAAACGAACTAGAATATAATTCATAACCATGGAAAGAGGAAACCTTGAAGCCCATGTCATAGGCCTAAGGCAAACCTTCTCATCCTCAAACCCACAAGAAGGTATGGAAGGAGAAAACTTCCTCCTTCCTTCCTCTTCATGGCATAAGCTAAGAAAGGAGAGGAAATAAGGAAATAGACTGACTTAAGCAAACACACTCTCCAAGGCCCTGTGCATGGGCACACACCACTACACCCTAGCGCACGCCCCGCGCCCATGCGCACAAGTATGCCTTCCTTCCCGAAATTTTCCCTATAAATACCCCCTTTATTTCTCCTATTTCATTTGCTGAGAGTTACACAATTGAACATCTTGGCACTTCATGATCATGCAAGCTTGATCGAAATTCGTGAGAAAATAGAGAGTTTAGCATTTTCCATCATTATTTTTCCACAAAATGTTTTATTTTCTTTGAATCTTAATCTTCTTCAACTTCATAAACACAAAAGCACAAAAAGATTTTATTTTCTTTATTTTCCACTTTTATGTTATTTTCATCATTTTAGTTCATCATTATTATTGTTATTGTTATTGTTATTGTTATTGTTATTGTTATTGTTATTGTTATTGTTATTGTTATTGTTATTGTTATTGTTATTGTTATTGTTATTGTTATTGTTATTGTTATTGTTATTGTTATTGTTATTGTTATTGTTATTGTTATTGTTATTGTTATTGTTATTGTTATTGTTATTGTTATTGTTATTGTTATTGTTATTGTTATTGTTATTGTTATTGTTATTGTTATTGTTATTGTTATTGTTATTGTTATTGTTATTGTTATTGTTATTGTTATTGTTATTGTTATTGTTATTGTTATTGTTATTGTTATTGTTATTGTTATTGTTATTGTTATTGTTATTGTTATTGTTATTGTTATTGTTATTGTTATTGTTATTGTTATTGTTATTGTTATTGTTATTGTTATTGTTATTGTTATTGTTATTGTTATTGTTATTGTTATTGTTATTGTTATTGTTATTGTTATTGTTATTGTTATTGTTATTGTTATTGTTATTGTTATTGTTATTGTTATTGTTATTGTTATTGTTATTGTTATTGTTATTGTTATTGTTATTGTTATTGTTATTGTTATTGTTATTGTTATTGTTATTGTTATTGTTATTGTTATTGTTATTGTTATTGTTATTGTTATTGTTATTGTTATTGTTATTGTTATTGTTATTGTTATTGTTATTGTTATTGTTATTGTTATTGTTATTGTTATTGTTATTGTTATTGTTATTGTTATTGTTATTGTTATTGTTATTGTTATTNCATATTTGCTATCATGATTATATTTTGCATTGATAGCCTGTCGAAGTGACTACCAAAGGTTAACCATACAAGGCTCACTAGGCTACTAGTAAGGGTAAGTAAGGATCAAATCCCACGAGATAAAGGTTTTTACACTAAGGCAGTCTAAGGGGTATGTTTAAGTCGATTTTGCTTTAGAACTAAGATTGTCATTAACGTTGATTTTATATTAACTTGATACTAAGATTAAAGACGACTAAGGTAATGGATACACCGCTCACTTCCTACATGAAGGCGCAGATTCCTAGGTCAAACTAAACGTAGAGTGAAATGTCTATGGAAGTCGTATTAAGAGTCATGGCTACTCTCTCGAGCTAGCATCACAAATGGAACTATAAACACGACCTATTCTCATGGCGTTTGAATACAACGGCTCCTAAGCACTTTTTCATGAAGAATAGTAACGTCCGTTAACTTGAATACTTATTCTCATGGTTTTCAAACTAATCAAACATGGGGAGTCTTGACTCAAGTTCATCTCTCGATTCTTCGTTGAGGAACCTAAGACGACATCTATGGAAGCGAATCATAGACTACCTAATTTATGACCCCATGTAACGACTCTCGTTACCCCAAGCTCTGTTTTTACTAAGAACCTACTGAAGTCATGAAGGTGGTGAGGGTTTCACCCACACCCTAGCATTATAAGTACTCACTACACATTTTACTATTTAAACACATATTTTTATTCATGATTACAAGTTATAGCAAAGAATAAGTTATGACATTGGATTATAAACTAAACGAAAGATCAAAAGGAAAAGAGCTTTGTTTATTTATTAATTTTATTACAAAGAAGTAAGTTATGCAAGTGATTTAGGAAAGCTACAAAAGCAATAGAAAAATGAAGGAAAGGACAAGGTTTAATCTTGAGAAGAAACTAACAAAAAGGCAGTACAAAATAAGAACATGGACAAGATTTTTGAGAAGAAATTAAGTACATAAAACAATTGTAACTAAGAACAAGGACAAGTTTAACTTTAGAAGAAAGTAAGAAAAAAAAAGCAAGGAAATTAAGAACAAGGACAAGATTAGTTGAGAAGAATTATGAAATAAAACTAGAAGATAAAGTAAGATAGTTACAAAAGTATGAAAATTGAAGTGGAAGTTAATGAAGAGTTTGGAGTTTACTACGAAGGTTGAATTATATAACTTTGATGCTTATTTCAATGATGCCCAAGTAACAATGATGATCAACCAAGAAATTAAACCAAGAACATGAAACGACAAAACCAAACCAAGAACATGAAACCAAGAGCATAAACCAATTATCTTTGAATGGATGATGAAACTAAGAACATGAACCCCAAAACCTTGAAAAACAAACTTTGAATTGAATTAAAATAGGTTGAATTACAATAGTTAGAATTGTTAAAAAGCTAAGCCACTAATGATCTATAAATACAAGATTAATCTAGAGAGAATTTAATAGTTCTAATTATCTTCTACTAATGTCTAACTATGCCTAACTATCTTTTCAAAAATCTTTAAAAGTGAATATATAGGCAAAACAAGGCCTAAGAAAGTGGTAAAAGCAAGAAGCAAAAGCCAAATTGGTACAGAGTAGGGGCATGCCGCCGCATGCGAGGTACCTTGCAGCCGCAACCCCTGTTCTGTACTTACCCTGCTACATTTTGTTAGTCAAGTGGGGGAAGGAAAGGAGTGGACTTCTTTTCCTAGGGTTGCTAGGAGCTTTGCCTTCGTTGCCGATCAATAACTTGTGATATCGTGAGATGCGAAAAAAAAAGATCACATCGCCTAAGTGATGAGGGGCAATCGCATACCTATCAAAAATAACCTGCAACTTCTACTAATGTAGACAGGGAAATAAGGATCGAATCCATAGGGAAGCAAAGAAATTCTACTAACTCTAAAAAGCTATTCTGCCGTAAGGGGCATTTGAATTGGAATTTGATTAATGAACAAATGGTTAACAGAGAAAGAATTAGACACAAAAAGAATTTCATAACAAACCTAGGACGTCGGTTCACCACAGATCCACCAATCAATTGAAAAACGATTAATTAACCAACTATTGATTTCCTTAACTAAGGCTCACTAATTCTCTCGAATCTAGTCTCCCTCAAAACTCCTGTAATGGCTCTCGCTCACTTAGACTCGTTTTGCCTATTATCCCTATGATATAATTGTGGTAATCTTACCTCTCAGCATCGATTTCGACAATGTTAAACTAACAATTGAACCTGGCCACAATTTAATTGAAAGCAATATTACTTGACAATAGGAATTCAAGAGCATCAACACTCAAATTAATTAATCAAGAAACAAAACATTAATTAGAAACGATCCATAGATCCCCTATCCCTACAAAAGAAACTACTCATTCATGATTAAAAACATAGAAACTAAATTATAAAAGAGCAAAACTAAAAACATAATTAAAACAAAATAATTAACAAAGATTAGCAAAACTAATTCTAGAACATAAAAGTAGGGCATAAAAGAATAATCAAACTAAAACTAAAACTAAAAACATAAACAAGAACTAAACATGAACCAAAGAAGTAAAAGCCGAAAGTTGAATAAAAACCTAACTTTTATTGAATTGAATGATTGAAAGAATTCCACAAGATTAAATTCTAGAAAGAGAAAACTAACATGGAGTAGTGTTTTTGAATAATGAAAAAGTGTGTGTAAACCTGGGGAAAAATTACATTAAGTACAATGTCGAAAATAGGAGAAAACGGAGCAAAATCCTCGTAAAATGCACTGTGCCCGGCCGGCCGAGCATGATGCACCCGAACCGGGCACAATGTACATAGACCGAGCATGATGACCAGGGGGCCTTTGGGCTCCTGGCTTCTCTCGTAACCTCTAAAACTCGACTTCTATGCTTCCCAAAGGTTTCTAAATCAACTCCTAGCCTTCTTAAAGCTTCTCAAAGTGGTCAACACACTCACTAACTTGCCAACTACTCAAGATAAAGCAAAAATTGACATAAGAATATTAATCCTTACTATAAATGACAAAACGAAACAACAAGCACTAAAAGCAACCAAAGTTAGTAGAATACGCTCAAAAGAGCCTTTTGAGAGCCAAAAACAATATATAAAATTGGGGCAAATAATGAATATAAAATATACTTATCAAACTCCCCCAAGCTAAGCCCTTGCTTTTCCTCAAGCAAACATCTAAACAAACAATGACTTCATCCCTTTAACTTTACAAAATAAATCAACTCAGGCAATTCCGAGTATGTAAGTTCATCAATGCACCCATCGAAATTCCTTTACCGCCATCTACTTAAAGCAAAATTATAAAGCCAACCATGTAAGAAATAGAAGTCGATGACAAGAATAGCTCACTCGGTGTCACTCTACACATATATTTGAGCATAAAACAATGAAGCTCACCCTTAATCCCAATAAAGAATGCAAATGCAAAAAGTGTTTAAATGCAAAATTTGTAAAACCCAAACGTAAATCTCACACCTCATGCAAGTGTTTAAGGGTAGTCACTCAACCTAATGTGAAAGTCGACTCAAAATGCAAGTAATACTCAATAGTTTTTGTAATAGACTCGCTTCACAAGAACAAAAAACATGTATATGCCGATCAAAGAGGTCTTTACAAGCTTGTAACGTGGCTAGGGTGATGGGTAGGATAAATTTGGGATAATGTGGTGGTATATGCGAGTTATATGCATATAAGTTAATAACATAATTAACATCCCCAACATTCAACTCCAACATCAAACCGATTCTCGTGAAATTTACATCACACCATAAAAATTTAAGATTCAACAACACTAAAAATCATAAGCTTTTCTTTCTTTTGAACATTTTCAATTCTTCTTCTTTTTTTCTTCTTTCAACTTTCAAAATTTATAAAACTTAGGCTCACGATTCTTAATGACATGTCATGGACAAATTCATCACACATACATAACTAGGCTAAATAAGAGATATAGCTTGTCAATTCTTCATTATGAACTAGCCTAGACATTGGTATGCAGAGCCTTATTGTGAAGCCTATTATTAAACTTTAAGAACATACATTCCAACATTTTCCAACATCCTCTAAAAATCCATCAAATACACAATAACAACTCCATACTCCCCCAAGCCGAGCTTGTGCATACATCGATCAGTAAAACATGGCTAGAAAGGGTTGTAATGTGGTTAAAATGCAAATGAAGGGTAAAATGCTCAAAATAGGGAGCAAAAGAAAATTTATGATGGAATTCCTAATATCTGAAAGTTCCTACAAGAAATGAATGCCATTTATCATTCGCGAATTGTAACACACCAAAGTGATGCTAATAGAGTCAAAAGCTAAAACACAGATCATACAAGCACCAAGAGCTAAGCACAAGAAAAGAAATAAGCATGTAATAATATATGCAGATCAAATCCTCCCGTTAACATGGTTCATGCCTCTACTCTACACATGGCTATTATGGCATGATAAGAAACTATTTCATGCTAAATCAAGTTCAAGTCTGAGCTGACCATTCCCAAAGCATAACTTATCACATGCCCAAATCAATCAAAAACATTTTAAATAAAAATTCGGGGCACAGGGAAGTCACCATTCATAAAGCTAAACATATTCAACATCATTCAATCTATTAAAATCTGAGGAAGCAATAAAAACTAATCTATGAAAGCAGTACATTTTTTTGGTCACATGTAAACTCCTACTCCTAAAGAATAGTACAAACCATATAAAAATCCTAAGAATGCAATAAAAGCTACCCTAGAAAGCAATAAAATCTAAACTAAGAAAGCATATAGGACTTACCACCCCCAAGCAAGACACAACAATGTCTTCAGTGCTGAAGGGAGTAAAGTGAAAAATAAGGGAAAGTGAAGGGGTTATAGGAGTTTATGGAAGGTTAGAAAAGTGTTCGAGGGGAAGGAATGAAGTGGTGAAGGAAAGAAAGGGAGGTGTGGGCTCTAGAGATAAGCTTGAGTAGCATTCACGTATTAGAATTTGACCACTTCACACTCTTTCAACCATATCTCACAATATAAAAATTGGATGAGCCTGATTCGTGCTACATTGGAAAGTAGACTCAAAGAGCTTTCCAACGGTAGGTCATAAGCCCCATTAAACCTTTTAGTTATAAAAGTTATGACCATTTCAAAATGACGTTTTTGCGTAGTTTAAACCCGAGCAGTTCGCCCAGCCTAGGTGCAGGACGCCCGGTTCGAGTCCATCCCACCAGGGCAGCCAGGCCTAGTGACAAGTGCAGAATTTTTTTTAAGCCATGAAAACAGTGATGCGCGCCCAGTTTATGTCTTTTCACCCGGTTGGTTTGCAACAATGAATGGGGGCGTTTTTTGCCTTCTTCCGCCAAAGGTGCTTCCCTAAGCCTATAAAATACGTAAAACTTCACAAAAAACATTAGGTCCTCACACACTCTCACCATAATTATGAAAATAAAAACAATGTAAACTACGAAAAATAAATAAAATACCTATGGGTTGCTTCCCGCAAAGCGTTCTTTTAAGGTCATTAGCTTGACCATGTTACCTCATACCTCATGGAGGATCCAAGAGTGAATGTGAACCTCATTTAGTTACAAAATCAAAGCAATTCGGATTTATTGGTTGTCCAAATGCCTCACGTTCCTTGTTGAAAACCTCATCATTTGTCGCATTCACCTTACAAGCATGAGAAGATTATTTTCGAGGTTTTCGGCATTGCTTGGGATGGGATTTTCTTTCTTTTGATCCGAGATAGCTCTTTATTGTCACCAATGCAATAGAATTCAAGCACAAAGGGGCCTCTAGAAGATCCTTATTAGGGGATCGAGGAAAGTAATTATGAGCAATCTCATTAACTGTAACAATTGCATGACATCATTGTTTTATCATGGGACGTTTTAAAGCATCGTTAAGGTTAACATTAACCATTTCATCACCTACAGTAAGAGTTAGGCTACCATTTTTCACATCAATCATAGCACCTATTATATTCAAAAACGGTCTACCTAATATAATGGGGATATGAGCATCCTCATCCCTGTCTAGAACCACAAAGTCTATGGGGATAAAGAACTTCCCTACTCTTACCGGTACATCCTCTAAAATACCCTTGGGGTACTTAATTGTTCTATCAGCCATCTGCAAGGTAATGTTAGTAAACTTTAAAGACCCCATATTCAACTTCTTGCAAACAGACAAGGACATTACACTAACAATGGGCCTTAGATCACGTAATTAAAGATTTACCAATACACAGTGGACCAATCTTACAAGGAATAGAAAAACTTCTAGGATCCTTGAGTTTAGGTGTAGACTTATTCTACAAAATAGCACTACATTCTTTACTTAAAGCAACAGTCTCTACTGAATTCAATTCATGCTTCCTGCCCAATATGTCCTTCAAAAACTTGGAATATGTAGGCACCTGCGTAATCAAATTAGTAAAAGGCACAGTAACTTGCAAATTTTTAACATTATCGTGAAACTTATGGAAGTAGTTGTCATTCTTACTCCTGTTTACCCTATGAGGGAAAGGTAGTGGCACCTTGGGAGGAGTCAATGTATCAGCGGGCTTGTCAGCTACTGCAACTCTCTTTTCCATGTCATCTTTCTCCTTAGAAGGTGTAGGCTCTGCAAACTCTTCAATCATCATATTACTGTACTTCGATGTTCGGACTACAGGATTAGAATCAACATCATCAGTTAGCACCTCGTAGTGGGTCCCACTCTTAGTAGATATGAAATTGACATGTTCTCTTGGAGGAGTCGGTGGTTCAGGTTGTGGTGGAAGAAGACCCTGCTGCCTTTGAGCTGTAGACTGAGTAATCTGACTCTCAAGTAGCTTGTTAAAAGATGCTTGATGACTAAAGTAAGTTTGTATTGCCACCATGTTCTTCTGCATCTGTAGCATCATATTCCTCCACTCTGAAATTTCATTGCTTGGTTGGGCTTGTGGTGCTGGTAATGGTGGTCTATTGAAACCTGATGGCTATGGTGGTGAAAATCGTTGCACTTGCTGATGAGCCTGCTGAAGTGGTATAAATTGCTATGGATACTTCACGTTGTTGTGGTTCGTGTAGGAAAAGTACGGATGATTCTTCCAACTAGGATTATATGCGTTAGAGAATGGGTTATTCTTGTAGGCTTGAAAGGTACACACTTGCTCCATAGAACTATGACCGAATGTACCACAGGGATTGCAGAAAGGCTTAGTACATCCTTAAAGTGCAGCAATCGCAGCTACAGATGATGGTGGAGAAAATGTGGTACTAATCTTGTCGAGCTTTTAACTTATGGCATTGGTCTGTGAAGCTAAACTTTCGTATTTATCGTCAAGTAATCAACTACATGCTTTCTACCTTTCATCAAATGTATTTGGGATTCCCAAACTGTGAATTATGAATAGCGATCACCTCAATCAACTCATATGCAACATTAACTTCCTGGTTCATGAATCCACCACTAGCAGTTGAATCAAGCAATGTACGACTCTCATTCCCTAAACCATTATAGAATGACTGGACCAAGAACCACTTATCAAGACCGTGATGTGGGTACAATCTCAATAGATCCTTGAACCTTTCCCATGCTTCATACAATGTCTCATCTGACTCCTGGTTGAAATTCGTGATCTTACTCCGAAGGGTTGCACTTCGCGCTGGAGGGTAATACTTCCTTTGAAATGCAAGAGCCAACTCTTTCCAATTGTTAATGTTGTCCATATTAAGACAATTCAACCAAGTACGAGCTTTGTCCTCCAACGAAAACGGGAACATCAACCTTCTAATTTAGTACAGAGAGACCCCAACATACTTGATCGTACAAACTGATTCCTTTCCCCCAAATTCACCAGAGTTGGCTTCAGTTCAAAATTTAGAGCCTCAGTGTCAGGTAACTGATAACCACCACCAACTGTTGCAGAACTGGGTTGGGAATAATCCTTCGACGATCGTGCTTGGGCGGTGGTGGCGGCGACTGTGCATCATTCTGTGGTATGTTGTTTTCATTAAACTGTGATTCTGCCATCAATTCCCTTTCAGAATTATCTGAAATGTTCAAATCAGAAAAGAGTTGTGACAAATCCAATAGTATCCTTTCAGAAAGAATAACTCTTCGCTATTGATATGTGCGGTTTTCATTGTGTTTTGCCCCCTTGTTTCGAGCCATTTTTATGCCTAATAGTTGTGATTCTGGCTTGATTTTAGCTCGTTTGGTATTCTTTGGCTATTTTGAAGTGTTTCACCAAGTTTGGTTGATTTCCGGTGCTTTTAGAGCTTTATAGTTTGATTTTATTATTTGCGGTTGTTATGCTCGGTATTGGTATGCTTTGTATTTTCAGGAGTGGGAACCGAGCTTGGAAGGAAGCTAGGAAGCTTGGACGGAATAAATTTGATATGTGCATGGGAATAGGTGCCAAAGGGAAACAAGCCATGAAGAAATAAGAAGAAAAGAAGCAAAAGAATATTTCTGGAGCTTCAATGTGCCCGCATAAAAAGCCTATGCGCCCGCATTTTATTCAAAGTCAGCCTGAAGAGAGCTTCTGGGGGTTGATGCGGGTGCAAAAAATTGCTATGCGCCCGCATCAGCGGTTTTTCTGTTATTTTTGTTTCTTCTATTTTCTTCGTACTATGACTTTGTGAGCCCAATTTCGGGGTATGAAAGGCATGACTCTCTAGGTAAAACAGGGGGGAATGCTTTTCATAACCGTGAATTACTCTCTTAGGGTTTAATTAAGCACTTTTTCTCTCTCAAAAATTAGATTAGGAATTTGGGTTTGTTCTCAACAATTCATTTCAATTCAATTCAAGTTCTTTAATTTGGTAATTCTTTTTACTTTTATTCTTTTTGCTTAGCTTAATTTATGCTTTTTAGTTTCATTAGTTTAATTAATTTAGTTTAATTGTTGATGTGAATTAGTTTAATTGTTAATTATTTCATGAACTAAATTATGAATTCTATGATTATATTTGATTTGATTTCCATGTTCATGAGTGAGTAATTAATTTTCTAGGGTTAGGGAAACCTTGATTAATTAATGGACTAATTAACTTAGATTGTTTCAATTCCACAATTAGTAGTCAAATTCCTATTATTGGCCTTTTCGTTTAAAATTGAATTGTGCGTAGATTTAGTTGTAATTTTGGTAATTGTTGAATTTGATGCCGAGAGGTAAAAATACCACAATTAGACCACTAAATAATAGGCGGAATTAGTCTAGGCATGAGCGAGAGCCGCTAGAGGAGTTTTGAGGGAGTCTAAGTTCAAGAGAATTAGTGAGCCCTAATCTGATGATAATTGTGAGATTGAACGATGTTTGTTAATGAAACCATTAGTTGTTCTTGGTGACCCGAATAACCCTAGACTTTAATTTATTGGTTTTAATCTTCGTCATTTCCCGTAATTGATTAGCAGTTAATTAGTAGTCTATTAGTTAATCAACATTTCTCAACCAAGGCCCTTTTCACAGTTTAAGCTTTTTAGAACTAATAGAGTTCAATTGCTTCCCTGAGGATGCGATCCTTACTTCCCTAGCACATTTGTTAGAGTTGTTTGGTTTATTTTTTATAGGTGTGCGATAGCCTCATCAAATTTTGGCGCCGTTGCCGGGGAGACAATTTTTAATTCTATTAATCTGGTTTATACTGTTTTTTTTTATTTCCCTTAGTCTCAAAGAACTTTTTGGTTCTTGGAGGCAGTTTCTCATCTTTCCTCGGAGTTGCATATTGTGCAGGTTTATAGGTTTACGCAAACTGACCACGAGCCTGACATTTTCATTTTCCCTGAGCCCGAGCAAGTATCTTTGAAGCGGTTAAGACGTAGTAGACGACGAATTTTTCTTCCCCTATCCGTGGAGGAAACCGTTTCTGATTTGTCTCAGTTTTTCGAGTTCACCTTCAACCCGTTTTTGAAGGGTTTTTAGAGGTCGAAATGGCTGCCGAAGGAGAAGGACAGGGTAGAGGACCACCACCTCCACCACCGCCACCTGTGGCCCGTTCATTGAGAGACTATTCCTTGCCTAGTACGGAGTCTATGGCTGGAGGTATTTCAGTACCCGATACCGATGCTGCTAATTTGAATTGAAACTGGCTCTTGTGAACATGGTTGAACGAAATCAATTTTCAGGGACATTGAAGGAGGATCCGAATTTACATTTGTAGAATTTCCTTCAATACTGTGATACTATTAAGCAAATGAATGTTTCCAAGGATTACATTAGAAGGAGAATGTTCCCGTTTTCGTTGAAAGACAAGGCTAGAACCTGATTGAATGATCTCAGTATGGCTATAATTACTTGTTGGGAGGACTTGGCTCTTGCTTTTCAGAGGAAGTACTATCCCCCACCGAGAACTGCTTTATTGAGGAGCCAAATTACTAACTTTAATCAGAAGAAAGATGAATCACTCTATGATGCTTGGGAACGAATCAAGGAGTTATTGAGAATGTGTGCTCATCATGGGCTTGAGAAATGGTTTTTGGTTCAATCGTTCTACAATGGGTTGGGTAATGAGAGTAGAGCTTTGTTAGATTCTGTTGCTAATGGTCGATTCATGATCCAGGAGGTCAATGCTGCATATGAATTGATTGATGAAATTGCTACTCATAATTCATAGTTTGGTAACCTTAGAGGGCATTCCAAGAAGGGTGGAAAACATGTAGTTGATGATAAGTATGAGAGTTTGGCTGCACAGATCAATGCCGTGAGTCAGAAGCTTGATAAGATTGGTACTATAACTCCTTTACGATCACATGTAGCTGCACTTTTGGGATGCACTGACCCTTTCTGTGATTCCTGTGGTTCATTCGGTCATATTTCCCAGTCATGTACCAGTTCAGTAGAGCAAGTGTGTGCTTTTCAAGCCTACAAGAACAATCCATTTTCCAATACATATAATTCGGGCTGGAAGGATCATCCATACTTTTCCTACAAGAACAATAGCAATGTGCAGAATCCTCAGCAAGGTATACCACCACAGTAGGCACCCTAGCAGATGCAGAGATATGTACCACCGCACCCACCAGGTTTCAGCAGGCCACCACTATCAGCACCACCATTGCCAGCTCAACCCAGTGGTGAAATTTCAGAGCTGAAAAATATGAAGTTGCAGATGCAGAAAAATATGGAGGCAATGCAGGCTCACAACAGGCACCTGGAAACACAGATAGCTCAGGTTACACAATCAACTGCTCAAAGGCAACCAGGCCACCGTCCATCACAACCTACACCTCCAGTATCACAGGCATCACAAAATCTCCCGAGGGACCATGTCAATGCCATTACTTTGAGGAGTGGAACTGCTTATGAGGGTCCGAGAATGCCTACTGATATGCTAATTTTGATGTTGCAGGTGGAGCTAAGAAGACCAGTGATATGGTGATTGAAGATTTAGAGACAGTTCCAGATAAGGAGGCTAAAGCACCTAAGGAGAAGGTAGATGACACATGGATTGATATGATCCCGAGGTCACAGGTTAGGTTGCCCTTTCCGAACAGGGTGGCCAGGAGTAAGAATGATAATCATTTCAGTAAATTTTTAGCTATTGTTAATAATTTGCAAGTTACTGTGCCTTTTACTGATTTGATAACTCAAATTCCTACTTACACGAAGTTTTTGAAAGACATTTTGAGCAGGAAACGTGAGTTGAGTGTGGTGGAGATCGTAGCACTTACGGAGGAGTGCAGTGCTATATTGCAAAACAAGTCCCCACCTAAGCTGAAGCACCCGGGAAGTTTTTCTATTCCTTGTAACATTGGCCCCCGGTTTATTGACAAAGTTCTATGTGATTTAAGGGCTAGTGTTAGTGTCATGCCTTTGTCTATTTGCAAAAAGCTTGATATGGGTGCTTTGAAGGTCACTAACATTACTTTGCAGATGGCAGATAGGACAGTGAAGTACCCTAAAGGTATTTTAGAGGATGTCCCGGTGAGAGTAGGGAAATTCTTTATTCCTGTTGATTTTGTAGTGTTGGGTATGGAGGAGGATGCACACATCCCTATTATTCTAGGAAGACCATTCTTAAATACTGCAGAAGCTGTTATTGATATTAAGAATGAAAATTTGACTCTTTCTATAGGAGATGACAAGGTTACCTTCAACCTTGATAGTGCATTGAAAAGTCCTAGGATAGAACAATCGTGTCATGCAATTTATACTCCTAATGAAATTGTTCTTAATGACTTGCCTCGATCCCCTAATAAGGATCTTCTAGATGCTCCTTTGTGTTTAGATTCTATTGCAGGTGATGAAGATGATGCTAATAACAAGCTATGTTAGAATCAAAAGAAAAGAAAATCCCGTCCCAAGAAACGCCGAAAACCTCGAAAACAATCTTCTCATGCTTGTAATGTGAATACGACAAAAGATGGGGTTTTTACCAAGGACCTTGAGGCATTTGAGCAACCAATAACTCCTAATTGCTTTGATTGCCTAACTATATGGGGTTCACGTTCACTCTTCGATCCTTTATCATCTATGAGGTAAAATGGTCAAGCTAATGACCCTAAACAAGCGCTTCCCGAGAGGCAACCCGAGCTTTCTATCCCTTTTTAACTCTTTTTGTGTGTTTTAGTTTATTTTCGTAATTTTTAGTTAGTTTGTATTCATGTGTTTTTGTGTGTTTTTAGGTATAATTGAGTAACTAGAGATTTTCGGTTGTATTCCGAAGTTTAAAGTCTAAGTAAAGGTCAAGGTGAGTGAAAAAGAGAAAGTAAATTTTTTTTTGTTAAGTGTCAAAGAGAAGAAAAGAAAGTGATCGGGGTGAAACAGGGTAGATGCGAACGCATGGGGGTTTTATGCGCCCGCATCTGACCCCTAGAAGTCCAGAAAATTTAGTGAAGAGGGTTGATGCGGACGCATAGGAAGTTTATGCGCCCGCATCACACCTCCAGAGGTCCAGATTATTTCTTTTTTCGCCCGCATCTGCGCAAGAACGTCATTTTTAAACGGTCATAACTTTCTCTCTAGGACGTTTCATGAGACGTATGACCAACCGTTAGAAATCTCTATGAGTCTGAATTCCAATGAAGCAGGAATCAGATTAATCCAAATTATACTTTGTTAGATATGATCGAAACAGTGCGAGGTGGTCAAATCTCAATCCGTGTATGCTACACGTAATAGCATTTACCACCCATTCCTCTTTCTTATCCTTGCACAAATTCTTCCTCTTACCCATATACATCATTTTACACCCTCATGAATCCCTAAACCCCTCCACCTTCTCTCTTCCCTCTTCCTTTACTCCCTTCAGCACTAAGGACATTGCTGAGTCCGGCTTGGGGGAGATATGTTTATTTGCTTTCTTAGTATAATTTTTGTTGTTTTCTAGTGTAGTTTTTACTGCTTTTTTAGGACTGTTGCTTGGTTTGTACCGTCCATTAGGGGCTGAAGTTTACATGTGACCAAAAAAATGTACTGCTTTCTTAGTTTAGTGTAGTTTAGTCTTAGAAAGAGAGTTCTTATTGTGAATGGCTAGCCGCTCGTCCCGACTTGTGTTGTTTATGAGACTTGACTATTCATGTACCCATGTGCTTAAATTTTTGAAAACTTCATGATGCTTGTATTCGGATGAGTTTACTTATGTGATTTGCTGGGCATGACTTTGTCTTAAACTGCTAGCATTCCTTGTATTTGTCAAATCTGTCTAACCTTGCTTGGGTCTTGGACTTGAACTGTGTTAACGGGAGGATTTAAGCCACTTTTAATCTTATAGGCTACATTAAATTGTATTCTTTTCATGTGTGCTTAATTCCTGGTGCATTTATGATCTTGGGTTTGCCATTGGACTTGAGTAGCTTTTGATCGAGGTTTTGTTGCATGCTGCACATGATAAGAGGCATTCATTTGTTTTTAGATCTTTCAGATACATCATTTGGATTTTCATGCTGAACACATTTTTTTCCCCTTGATCCTGTGTTTTCCAAAGCCTATATCTCTCACAAAATTTAACTACATTACAACCCTGTTTGGCCTTGGTGTTTGATGACATGTTGTATGCCCAAGCTTGTCTTGGGGGAGTCATATTGTGGTTTGTTGTGGTTGTTGATTGTTGTGACGGTGTATTTGGAGGATTTGGTGAAATTGTGAGTTTTTGATGTACAGGAGGTTCTATAAGTTTCACATTAAGGCTCTGCGTACCAATGACTAGAATTGTGTTTTAAAACACAATGTGATGGTTCATAACTGTGATTTGGAGTCCAGATATGTACGTGTGATGGTTTGGTCTTAATGGCTAACTATTAAGAGTCGTGAAACTAAAGTGAAATGGAAAAAAAAAAAGAAAGAAAAAAAAATTTTGAAAAAAAAAGAAAGAAAAACAAGTTGAAATTGAAGTGGATGAATGAAAAGCTTGAATTTAGTTTATATTTGTGCTTTTAATGAAAATAAAGGTGTGAAGTGAATGAAAATTTAAAAGTTTGGTTTGATTTGGTTGGAATTGGATGATGGGAGACATTGATATTATTGTGTGGTGTGTTGGTGAGTCTCTGATGTTTTATATGCGTATACCCCGTATTTTCAGCCACATTATCCCAAATTTATCTTACCCTTCACCCTAGCCCTACATTACAAGCTTATAAAGTCCTCTTTGATCTTCATGTGCATGCTTTGGTTGATTGTGGAAGAGTCCTTTGGCAAGGTCGTAGAGTAATAATTGCATTTCGAGTCGACTTTAGGATTGAGTGTATACCTTTAAACACTTGCATGAGGTGTGAGATGTGGATTTGGGTTCCTCAAAACTTGAATTTAAACATTTTATTGCATTTGCATTCCCTCTTTTTATGGTTGGGTGGTGAGGGTGAGCTACATTGTTAGATGCTCAATTATGTGGAGTAACAACCCGTGAGCTACTCTAGTCATCGATCCATTGAACTTGCTTGGTTGGCTTTGTTTGACTTTTGCTTAGGAATGTGCAGCATTTGACTTGCTTTGATCTTGGTAAACTCGGATGGATCCTTGAGGTTGTGATGCATATGGTTTTATGGGGTGAAAGTCATTTCGTTGTCTTTGCTCGGGACGAGCAAAGGCTTGGCTTGGGGGAATTTGATATGTGCGGTTTTTATTGTGTTTTCCCCCTTGTTTCGGGCCAATTTTATGCCTAATATTGGTGATTCTGGCTTGATTTTAGCTCATTTGATAATCTTTGGCTATTTTGAAGTGTTTCACCAAGTTTGGTTGATTTCCGGTGATTTTAGAGCTTTATGGTTTGATTTTATTATTTGCGGTTGTTATGCTAGGTTTTGGTATGCTTGTATTTTCAGGAGCGGGAGCTTGGAAGGAAGCTAGGAAGCTTGGATGGAATAAATTTGATATGTTCATGGGAATGTGTGCCAAAGGGAAACAAGCCATGAAGAAATAAGAAGAAAAGAAGCAAAAGATCATTTTTGGAGCTTCAATGCGCCCGCATTTTATTCAAAGTCAGCCTGCAGAGAGCTTCTGGAGGGTTGATGCGGGCGCACAAAATTGCTATGCGCCCGCATCAGCGGTTTTTCCGTAATATTTGTTTCTTCTATTTTCTTCGTACTTTGACTTTGTAAGCCCAATTTTGGGGTATGAAAGGCACGACTCTCTAGGCAAAACAGGGGGGAATGCTTTTCATAACTGAGAATTACTCTCTGAGGGTTTAATTAAGCACTTTTTCTCTCTCAAAAATTGGATTAGGAATTAGGGTTTGTTCTCAACAATTAATTTCAATTCAATTCAAGTTCTTCAATTTGGTAATTCTTTTTACTTTTATTCTTTTTGCTTAGTTTAATTTATGCTTTTTAGTTTCATTAGTTTAAGTAATTTAGTTTAATTGTTGATGTTAATTAGTTTAATTGTTAATTATTTCATGAACTTAATTATGAATTCTATGATTATAATTGATTTGATTTCCATGTTCATGAGTGAGTAATTAATTTTCTAGGGTTAAGGAAACCTTGATTAATTAATGGACTAATTAACTTAGATCGTTTCAATTCCACAATTAGTAGTCAAATTCCTATTGTTGGCCTTTCGTTTACAATTGGATTGTGCGTAGATATAGTTGTAATTTTGGTAATTGTTGAATTTGATGCCGAGAGGTAAAAATACCACAATTAGACCACTGAATAATAGGCGGAATTAGTCTAGGCATGAGCGAGAGCCGCTAGATGAGTTTTGAGGGAGTCTAAGTTCGAGAGAATTAGTGAGCCCTAATTTGATGATAATTGTGAGATTGAACGATGTTTGTTAGTGAAACCACTAGTTGTTCTTGGTGACCCGAATAACCCTAGACTTTAATTTATTGGTTTTAATCTTCGTCGTTTCCAGTAATTGATTAGCAGTTAATTAGTAGTCTATTAGTTAATCAACATTTCTCAACCAAGGCCCTTTTCACAGTTTAAGCTTTTTAGAACTAATAGAGTTCAATTGCTTCCCTGAGGATTCTCTCCTTACTTCCCTAGCTACATTTGTTACAGTTGTTTGGTATATTTTTGAGAGGTGTGCGATGGCCTCATCAGCTATCTCCACTTCCTCCTACGACATCGCTTATGCAATGACAGTTATGGTTCAGGATCATCCAAACCAGCATGAAAACCTAATACCAGCACAAAACTAAAACTCTAGATATCTGTAAAAACTATCTCAAAGAACGATTAGTTCCTTGAGACCTAATAAAATTAGACAAAATAACCCGATTAGTAGAAATTAAACAATTCCTTCTTCGGCAACGGCGCCAAATTTGATGAGGGACAGTCGTATACCTATCAATAGCAACCTACAACTTCTACCAACGAAGACAGGGAAGAAGGGATCGAATCAACAGTGAAGCAAAGAAATTCTACTAACTCTAAAAAGCTATTCTGCCGTAAGGGGCCTCAGAATTGGGTTTTAATTAATGAACTAATGGTTGCTAGAGAAAGAATTAGACACAAAAAAATATTAATAACAAACCTAACTAGGACGTCGGTTCACCACATATCAACCAATGAATTGAAACACGATTAATTAACAACCTATTGATTTCCTGAATTAAGTCTCACTAATTCTCTCGAATCTAGTCTCCTTCAAAACTCCTCTAATGGCTCACGATCACTTAGACTCGTTTTGCCTATTATCCCTGTGATCTAATTGTGGTAATGTTACCTGTCGGCATAGATTTCGACAATATCAAACTAACAATTAAACCTGGCCACAATTTAATTAAAAGCACTCACTACAAGAAAACGAGCAAATAGCGACGGATATTTGCGACGGAATTCCACTTTCTTGCGACGGAAATTTCCGTCGCAAAAAAAGGACAAACCATATTAAAAAAGCACCCTAATTTTGCGACGGAATTTTTTTTTGCGACGGAATAATCCCTCGCAAATAATTCCGTCGCAAAATCCCTCGCAAAAGTTCGACAAAAATGATGTAATTTTGTCACAAAAAAATTAAACTACCACACACCAAATTCAGTCATTTCAAGTCCAATAACCCTTTGTTCTTCTCCTTCTTCGCAAATTAGACAAGCACTGCTTCTCCAAATTACACCGTAACCCGCCGTTCTTCTCCTTCTTCTCCTCTCATTAAACGCTTCTTCTTCTTCCGGCGCTCTCCTTTGGTAATTTCTCACTTCTTTTTTTTTTCAATCGTTTTTGATTTTTTTCCTATCAAACGTTTTATGGTGGTTTAGTTCGTCGATTTAGGGTTTTCAATCGTTTTTGATTATTTTTTGGCTCAATCGTTTTTTCAAACGTTTTTGATTTTCGAACTTAAATTTTCGATTTAGGGTTTTTGTGCATGTTGATTGAATTTGAATTTTATTGACTCGAATTTTTGATTGAATTCCCCAAATAATTCCCGAATTTTTGATTGAATTCTCGAATTTTTGATTGAATTCCCGAAATTGAATCTCAAGAATTCTGTTTTAGGGTTCAACAGCTTGAAAGTGGTCAAGACTCTCACTGACTTGCCAAGTGCTTAAGATAAAGGGAAAATCGACACAAGAATATCAATTACAGCTATAAATGAAATCCTCAAATAACAAGCTCTAAAAGTAGCCAAAGTTAGTAGAATAGGCTAAAAAGAGCCTTGTTAAAGCCAATAACCAATATAAAATGGGGGCAAATAATGAATATAAAATATATGTATCACAAAGCCAAGACTATAATAAATCATTCCATGCTACGTACTCTATATGATCTAGTGAGAATGTTGTCTCGGTTTCCAAATTTCAACAAAAGATCCTACATAACGGAGACAACACGCAAAACAAGACAAATACGAGCATAAAATCTATAAAGATGCGGGGCAAATGGGAAATTACTAAAAACTAATAAAGGAAAGGGAAAAGGCATAAACGGAAGGAAAACTAACTAAACTAACTAAAGAAATAACGGAAAATGTTAACAAATAAACGCTACATACAACTCCCAGAAGCTAGACCATTGCTTGTCCCCAAGCAATTTTAAACTTTTAAGAACGGGAGGAGTAGCATGAATTCCTCTGGGAAATGATTAGCAAATACTTTACACAACTTCTCAAATGAACTAAATCTCGAACAATAAAGAAATTAAAGGAAAGCATAACTCATGAGAAAGAATTCAACTAGCAACCTAAGTAGATTAGAGTGAACTTGTGAGTTTCAACCAATAATAAATCATAAGCTCTGATAAACAATGATCGTATGTAATCCTCCTTAAGGAAGTTCTCTAAAAGCAAGAGCATGGATGAGGAAAGAAATGGCTAAATGCTCACATCTTGCATAAAGTACCCTCTTAATATGCTTGCGAAGTGATTTTATTGATCAAGTAACCTTTGAACTTTGTATCTTGGTCTCATATGGACTTTGAGGGTTGTAATGGGGTTGAGGTAAGGTGAAAGTTTGAATGTTTTGATATTTTGAGGCGGTAAACCTAAGTGAAGCATTTACAAATCAATAACGAACTTTACAAACTTTTGACAACGAATAAAGAACTCAACATATCGAACCTCGATTTTCCTCTATAATCCGATGAGCATGAAGAATAGAAGTGGAAAAATCGACTTAAAGGCCCTTTTTGTAACTCAAAAACTATCCTAATAGGAATAGGACAACAAAGACATATGACTTTTCATCTTTTTAAAAGATAATCTTTGAAGCAATGATGATAAAAAGCCATTTACTCACTTCAAATGATTTGAATAAGAATCAACTTTTTATTGCTGACTGTGCTTATTTACAAAGCCATTGGAATTTTTGTTTTTTTCCCTTTTCTTTTCTTTTTTTTTTAAATTTATTTATTTTAAATTTGAAAGAACTATACAAGAGGACAAGAATGTCGACAAGCTTCACTAACTACATAGGGTGACAACGGTTGTAGCTAGGCCGAGGTTCTAATGTTGTTTAGTGAACGAGGGTCAAAGAACAAGGAGGAACAAAGGGTATATACATTTGTGAAAAGAAAAGAAAACAACAATAAACTTAAGAAGGGTTGGATTGTAAAAACAAAACATACAAAACGAGAGCCATGATCATTTAACCAAGAACAAAGTAGGCATGATTCCCAAAGTCATAAGAAAAATTCTTGATCTTGGTACCCACAACAAGGCAAATACAACCGCTCAAGAAAGAAAATTGAGACCAAGATGGTGGTCTATATATGCATGAAAGCTTAAAAACTCACCATGGTTTAAAAATGATCATTGTGTGGCATTTGAAATACCCAAGGAGATAAGTAACCAATATTCACTACACAAGTTCATCAATTATGTAACATGGTTTTTACACTAAAGAATGCAATGACTAATGAATTACCATTGTAGAATGTATAGATATTTTAAGTTTCATGAGAAAGAGAAAATCTAAGCTAATAATCTCTATTAACATCATAGGGATCTAGTCCTAAAACATAACTAAAAAGACCTAAAAAATGGAAAATATTTTTAGACTTTTTTTATTTTTGAATGCATGCGGAAAATAAATTTAAATGCTCTGAAAATAAAATAAAGGGAAAATAAATAAAAATAAATAAAAATTGTAAATAAAATTACATGCTCTACGTCTAAGTCCATTTGGATTTTTTGGAAGAGAAGGAAAACGAAAGAATTTGGATTTTTAAGGGAAAGAGGGGAAAAGAGAGAATAATTAGTATTTTTTAAAATAGGTGCAAAAAGATCCATCAAGAACATCATCATAAACATCATAATCAAATACATCATCATCAACATCAACTATCAACCCTCATCAATTATCAAGATAAAAGAGGTCAAAAATCAAACAAATCATCACATTTGGCTCACTCAAGTCTTCCACAACATATCACTCTCAAATATCAATCTCAAATCATAAACAATCCCCAAGTTCTGACGACCAACTAATGCATAAACTCTCTCTCAAAGGATCAACAACGAAACAACAAAACAAAGATCAGCACCACTAACTACCTATTACCAACTACCTACCTATGCACACTAACGCTAGAGGACAAAACCCCCCCCCCCCCCAAGCTAGGGCGAAGCATAGTCCCGATGCTCAAGGAGATGGATTGATGTGAATGTTGATAAGAAAAATCGACACTCACAAGGATAAGTCCTTAGTTCGGTTTTCTCTAAAGCCAAGCACCAAGAAAATCGATCTAAGTCGAATAATTTTATGAATTGATTAAAGCAACGCACCCTCAATTCCTAAAATTATCCTCACAAGAGTCTAAAGCCTAAGCACCAACTCTTTTAAGAAGTTCAAAAATTTCCACACACTCGAAAATTTCCTTACCTTCGGTTTTGGTTTGTTTTGTAGAAAACAAGCAAACTTAAACAATCAATGTTTTTGTCTTCACTAATCTGAATTTTTACAAGATAATGTTGAGATTATTTATAGTCATAATTATCAAAAAAACCCTAACTAAACTAAGCTAATTTGACACGCACATCATTAGGTAAATTCACCCTAATCTAGTGACTCATCAATGACTCACAAGATAAGAATGCCACATCATCACTACATGTCATGCAACTTGCTAAAATATCCTAACAAATTCTATCTAATCTGAAAAATATCCTAAAAAACTTATTCTTACCTTGCTAATCAAGATAATCAACAAATTACAACCAGAATTACACAAATATTTGATTCACCCAAAGAACGTCAAAAATTGACGCAAGCCTTCTTCGTACAATTTTGCTCATTTTTGTGAATTTTCTTCAAAACTTCAATAAACCTTCCAGGATTCATTCTTTTAATCAAGAAACCTTCAAGAAGTCATTCTCCATATGTATAAGGCTTTAAATGATGATTAAGACACTTTAAGAATTAAACGACTCAATGCCTAAAATGAGAAAACCCTATCAAGTGAAGTGGGAAAAACTCATAGGCTAAACCATCTTATTCCCCTAATTCCATCATTCTTTCCTTTGCTTCAATGATCTAGTATTTTCGTGTGTCACCATACACACCCATGATGATGTCTCGTAAGCCATTTTTTCCCCCATACTTGCATCATTCTTAGAAGCCATCAACAAACCTTCGAAGTTATCATCTTGTTTCGTATCATGGACGGTCCCCACCTAAAATTATAGCTGGAATCCACATCGAGTCCACTAGTATCGGTGTAAGGAGACCAATCATATCGTGGTGCATTAGGGTAGTTACCATACTAGAAAGGACAAGAATCATAGGGCTCCCAACCACCTGTATACCCTTGTGGCCAACCGGGTCATCGGGATGATTAGGGTCTCCACGAGGGTCACAACCTCCAGAAACTTGGAAGTTGTAATCCGCTTCGGTACGGGTGGGTGACATGGTAATGATAGATAGAAATATTTTGTATCCTAGCTAAGTCACGGTCATATTCTTATTGTTGTTGTTGTTGTTACATGTAACTAAATATAATTTCAATATTAAACAAATAAAATAACTAAATAAATCATGAAAATCGAAAAAATCATGAAAATAAAGTTAGGGTTTGAAGAGATGATACCAAAAAGTGTTTAAGAATACTCTTTAACCAACGTAAACGTGAATTTGAACCCAAAATTGAAGTTGGTGCACCAAAATCTTACTCTTGTTGGAAACCCTATGTAACACCCTGGTTTTCTCTTTCCTAAAACTACTAACATTTCCGGAAAACATTTATAAAATAATCGAGCCCCAACTACTTTAGAAAACCAAAGCATTACCGCCACCGTGAAAACGGCTAAGGCATTTACCAAAGTACTACAGCGGAAGACTTAACTTTTAAAAAAAACAAACCAAAACAACTTAATTAAAATAAACTTCAAAACCAAATCCCATGATACTTTATAACAACTTGGAACCGACATAACGGCCCTTCAAACCAAATAATATTTAATATCTTTAAAACAACGTTAATCCATCATGATATAATAAATAGCATAA
>PYUH01000082.1:411082-455186 GCA_016808085.1 Suaeda aralocaspica | reverse complement strand
TTTTTTTTGTACCTACGAAAATCGAGAAGGCAAAGGGGGAGGAGGTGGCGGCGACGGCCGGCCGGCGAGGGGCAGCAGCGGCGCAGCAGTGGCGGAGAGGTGGCCGGCGACCTTCGGTCCTCTTCGTCGCTTCTCCCTTCGTTTTTTTTTTTTTTTTTCTCTCTTCTTCTCTCTTTTGCTTTTGGAAATCCTAACTTGAATGCTTGGGAAATTCTGAATTTTTGGTTTAAAAGGGGGTATTTAAAGCCCCAAAAGGATTTAGAGTTGGTTTAGGAAAAGCCCAAAAGGTCTAATTGAAGTGGGATTAGTTTAAAACACTTTTAAAAGCCTTACAAAATATTTTCACACATTTTAAGACCTTCATAAAAATTATTTTATGACCTTATAATAATTTATTTCTTTAAAATAAAGTAAATAAAACTCCGTAATTAATTAAATTCCTTTAATTAATTATTTTCAAATTCTTTTATTCCTTTAAAATACGTAAAATGTACGTATAAATACTATTTTAATTTTATAACGTGTATAAAATTACGGGGTATTACACCCTAAAAATTTGATACGAAAACCTTGAGATTTTTGTTGAAAAGAATGTAAATTAATGGTTAAATTAGTTGACTTGTGGAGGTGTAAGGTAGAAAAATGGATTTAGAGGAGAGATTTATGAGTGTGAGTTTGAAAATTAATAAGAATGATGATGAGAGAAGAGAGGGAGATGTGATTTATGAGAGTTGGTTTTCATAAAATGAGCATAAAGGAGATCAACCAAAATTAAATCCCATAGGGGAGGGGGGTTGCAGTTGCATGGGGTAAAGCATGCGGCTGCACGGTCCCTTTTTTTCCAGAATTTCAATTCAAAGAGCAAAATGGCAGCGTTGGAGAAAAACTTGGGTAGCGACTGCATGGTTGAGGGCATGCAGTCGCATAGAGGGGCTGCGACCACTTGGGTCAGAGTATGCGGCGGCACCGAGTATAGGATTTTCTTCTTTCTAGAAACTTAGCAAAACATGTCACTTATGCGGCTGCTTGGGTCAGAGTATGTGGCCGCATGGTCCCTGTTTTTGCACATTTTTTGCTTCTTTTAGAGCTTAAAGGTTTATAAATCGAACATTTTTTACTAAAAGAAGCTTATGAGCATAACAAAAGGACTATAAGGCACTTGCTGACATATGCGAACTCAATCCATTATGCTTGCTTAACTTTTCGAGACGATGCAAATCCCGAAAATCATGGTTTTAATCCCAAAAATTTATTTAATGCTTACATGACGTTCCTTTAATCATTATTTTTTATCCTAAAAAGCAAATCAATGATGCTGAAAGGTTATCCTTGATATTCAAACATCATTAGGGTAATGGGGTGATAAAATTCCCAAAACTCACAAAAAATGCTCATGAGGAGCCTATAATTGTCAAAATGAGCACAAAACTTGTGAAAATATGTACATGTGACATGGGGTGCCTCCCGTGAGCGCTTGTTTAACGTCTCGAGCCTGACGCAAGCTCTAGAAACAGGAACTAAGATGTAATACCCCATATTTTCACGTATTTTAAGGACTTAATTTCGTATTTTATACATATGTTTTTAATATTTTTATTGAGAAATTAAGTTCAATAAAAGTATTAAAGAAAGGAAATTCAAATTAATTGTATTCAATGTAATTATTTTATGTTTATAAGTAATATTTCATGTTATTGTAAGTCTTATAACATATTTTGAAAATTTCTAAAAATAAAATTTTTAGAGTTTTCTCAATTGTTTTAAAACAAGGGCATAAAAGTAATTTCAAACATTAAGGGTATTTATGTAATTGCACCAAATCCTACTTTGGGGCCTACAAATACCCCTGAAAACCCAAAATTTCAGATATAATTTACAATTTCAAGTTTTACGATTTCAAGAAAAAACAAAATTAAAAAAAAAAAAAGAAAAATCGAAAAAAATTCCGAGAGAAAAAAAAAATGGTCATCTTCTTCCCTTGGCCACCTCTCGCCAGCGCTTCCCTGGTGCTCGCCAGAGCCCTGCGCTCCACCACCACACTACCTCTTCCCTTTCTTTGGTATATAATTTTTTAACTCTTCTATAAAAAGAAAAAATTCTTTGCTTTTTCATTTTAATTCAATCTTGCAAAATTCATGTTTATAATTATGTATGATCATGTTTTTATGATTCTAATCATATTTTATAAAATTATGATCATGTTTAAAGTATGAATTTATAAAGTTGTTCATGAAATTTGAAATTAGGTTTTATGAAATTTTGAAATTCATGGTTTTATGGTATTTAATGATTTAAACTTCAATATTATGATCATAAATTGATGTTCTACGAAATTATGAAACTGTGATGATTTTATAAAATTTAGTTTGAATTTAAAGGGTTTTTAAGTTGTTTTATAATGTTGTCCAATTTTATTATGAAAACTAAGAGTAAAAATATTATAAACATGCTTTACTTCCTGAAAAATTATTTTAAAGCATAGATTTGATGCATGTTGATGATAATAGATTGTAAAATATTTCATGCTTGATTTATGATGGTTAGATGAGTTTTGAATAATTAAACAAAGCTGTGAGTTTTTATTAACAAATGTTCATGCACAATAAAAATGCTAGCACGTGGAATAAGTAGTCATTATTTTTTTTAATGCATCTAAATATTGTATGATGATCTTAGAACATGACTATAGTGTTTAATGATCAAAATATGATGTTTTGAAAGGTTTTTAAGTGATTTTAAGGAATTTGACAAAGCTTCCATTTTTGTAAAATTACCGAAAATCAAGTATTTTGCAATGGAAAAATTAAAATAATTTATGGAATTGAATAGAGACCATATAGGGAACGTTTTAGACAAGTTTCCAACATAAAAAGTTAGTTTAGTGTTGTCGTAGAAGTTAGTCAACAAGGCTTTAATTGAGATTCGATTTTCTGTATGTAAGAGACTTCGAGTTAGTTGATTTTTCGAAGTTGTGGCGGATCAGATCACCAGTACTTTATAAGGTACGTCAGTACTAAAGGTAAGAGTAATAGTTGAAATTGTAGGGGCCCCGGATTTTAGGGTCGAAATTTTTTGGTCACCTTCCCCAAACCGTCCATAGGTCGGGTTAGATTTAAAAAATTGGCTTAAGGAAAGGTGAAATGGACTTTTTTAGAAGTATTTTGCAAAAAAAAAAAAAAAAAAAAAAAAAAACAGGAGCGCAAGAGTTTCAGTCGCGCCAGCGTGGTAGCGTCACAAACTTTGTCACGCTGATAGTGCAGTACAGCAAAGTTTGTCACGCTGCAGCAGAAGCGCTACAAACTTTGTGACGTTGCGACGTTAGTGAGACGAAGTCTGTCGCGCTTCGCTATTTTAGTGCTTTTTTTTTAATTTTCAATTATCTTTTTTCGAGAGAGATAATATCAACGAATACGGACGATGCTGGTAAGAGTCGCCAATGAGTTTGAAGAATTAAACTCATAAACCATGTATTTAGATTGATTACAAATGGGATACGAATACGGGACGATAATCTAAATGGCACGAATAACCCTTTCGATCCCATGGGGATGACTCCAAGTTATGATCTTACGAACCAAAGGTTGGATTCAGGGGTGAAGGTAATAATATGGCAGGGTGCGTCATATGAGCCCGTAGGCAGCCATTACTAGTTTTCTCTCAATTATACACAAGTTATATAAAGAACCACAAAATAATAATTTACAACCTAACACAAAATTACTATTATTATGGTCAAATTATATAAAATTAATTAATTTAGTCAAATCGTCGTTATGATTAATTTAAGGTTCCTAGCATGATACAATTTGTCCAAAAAAATATCTTAGTTTAATGTGATATATTAATTCAAATTAAGTCCTTTAACAAAAACATTGTGAAAAATTGAAATAAATATACAAATAAATAAATACAACAATCAATAAATATAGTTTAATTTAAGACTCTCAGAAAACTTACACTTCTCGCTTGATTATTGTTTCTTCGAGTATTAATTTGCACAAAGATTCGGATTTAATTCGTAATAATAAGAAATTAAAACACTTTATTAGATATGAAATAAAAAATAATTTGATGGTGAAAAGTTTAAGTGCAAAGACAAAAAGGAGAAAAAGAGAGAGAAAGTAGGTTTAGGAGAATGAGAGAATGTCGGTTTTGGAAGTGTGAGAATGGGTAGAAAAGTCAAGAAAGTCAAAAGGCCTATTTTAGAGGCGAAAATAGGGTATTTATAATAAAAATGTGTAGCGCGACATGTTTTATTACGCTGGCCAGGTAGCGTTACAAGTTTAGTAACGCTGACCAGCCAGCGTGGCACAAGCTGTCATGCTGCGTAGCTAGCGCTGGTTTGCTTGTCACGCTGCTGCGTTAGTGCGACTTGCTGAGTCGCGCTACGCTAAAACTCGTTTTTTTTTTTTTTTTTTTTTTTTTTTTTTTTAAAATAAATATTTGGGTTTTTATAAAAANATCAAATATTGGGCTTATATAAAAATTCAATAATATAAATGGGCTTTTTTTAAAATTATTTTGTAATTTAAGAAAAATAGTAAAATTAAGTCTAATAACATCAATTGTCCAATAATCTAGAGAAGTGGGTTTTATTGTTCACCATGGAGTCTTACCACGAGATCGAGGACTAAATTAGGTGTCTACAGTTAGTTCCCACTTTGATTGTGTCTGAGTAAGATGAAAATCAAAGTATGTTCGAATCGCTTTTCAAGACTATCAAATTTAGAACCAAGGGCTGTGTATTAACCAATGGGTGTATCAAGATTTTAGAAAGCAATGGCTTCGAGAACTTAAAATCCTTTTTTTGTTTTCGAAAATTGGAATAGATATTTTCTAATTAATCGACTTTCTTACTTTGAAATCGACATATAGAAAATAAGTTTTAATAAATTCATTTATTTATTAAAATTTTCTAAATTCAACTTTTTAAGCAAAAGTAATAAATTAGTCTATTTATTATGAACCTAGTAAATTCGCTTATTTACTAAAATATCTGAACACGAAAGGGTAATAAATACGCTTATTTATTACTATTTTAATAAATTCGTTTATTTACTAAGAATATTTGAAGAAAAGGTGATAAATTTGCTTATTTATTGCTATATTTGTAAATTCACTTATTTACCAAAGAAGTGTTTGAAGAAAAGATAATAAAATCGCTTATTTATTACTATAGCGAATTTACTAAGAATATTTGAAGAAAAGGTAATAAATTCGCTTAATTATTACTCTTGTAGCAAATTCGCTTATTTATTAAAGAAGTGTTTGAAGAAAATGTAATAAATTCACTTATTTATTACTATTTTAGCAAATTCATTTATTTACTAAAGAATATTTAAGAAAATGTAATAAATTCGCTCACTATTACTATTTGGAGTAAATTCGCTTATTTACCGAAATCATTCAAAAAATATAATAAATTTGCTCATTTATTACTATTTTGACTAAATTAGCTTATTTACAGAAATTATTAAAAAAGTGTAAAAAATTCGCTCATTTATTACTTTTTTGAGTAAATTCGCTTATTTACCGCAATTAATTAAAAAAAGTGATGAATTCGCTCATTTATTACTATTTTGAGTAAATTCGTTTATCTACTAGAATTGTTGACAAAAGCTAATAATGTTGTCATAAAATCACAAACCTTAACTCAATGTATTTTTCCTTTTAAGTATTTTGGATAAAGGAGTGAGAAAAGGGATTAACACCAAAAACAAACTCAAAACATTTAAAAATACAGCAAAGCACAGACAAGAATGCTAGCCTTGTAGCATCACAAAGCCAACCACGCTGATGCGTCAGTGCGACAGTAGAAAAGGCGCTAAGACCTTCAGCGTGGTTGCTGTTATCACGCTCCCAAGTGAGCGTTTCTTCATTTGTTGTGTTTGAAATGTTGCTCAAATTATAAAAGTTGATGTTTAATTAATAATAACATGGTAGGGTTGTGTAGGGACATTGGCGTGGTTTCATTGCTGGGCTTGAGTGATGGCGCTGCAGAATTAGTCACGCTACATGTTGTAGCGTGGTAGAGTTAGTCGCGCTACTGAGGCAACGTATTTGGGTTTGTGACGCTGAGGTGTTAGCGCTGTCTTGCACTACTCTGCTCTTTCCTTTAAGTGCTTCTTCTTTTGTAATGTAAGTGCTTCTATCTCAAACATTCTTTAATTAAGTTAATTTTGTGAAATATGAGATGAATTTGTGCTTACATGTTGATTTACAGAATTATTTGTTATAACTTATTCAAATGTAGTCATACAAATGTTCAAGCATATGAAATAAATTTGTTTTATAATGATTATTGAAGAATGCTCCAAGCATTGTAAGAGTAGTATGCTTTTATTTTCTTAAACAAAAGTGCTTTGGCAAATGATTTTCTAAATGATGTTATAGAATGAAGTATATGCTCCATGAACTATTGAGAAGTTCTCTTGATTAGTTTATTATAAGAGTAATGGGCTCTTAATTAATAATCAAAAAGTAAAAATGCTCTTGATTAATTTATTTTAATTATAAGAGTAATGAGCTCTTAATTTATAACCAAAAATGAAAATGCTCTTAATAATTAAGAAGCAATGTACTCCAAGGATAAAAAATCAATTATCCCATTATTAGGTATGATAAAAGTAAAAATGCTCTTAATTTTACCTCAAATGACATAGCGCAAGAAAATTAGTAGCTTTGCTGCTGTAGCGTGACAAACTTTGTTGCGCTACGCAATGGAGCGCTGCATAATTTGTTGTGCTTGTTAAGTAGCACTGAAAATGTTGTGGCACTCCACATTTAGCGATACAAAGTCTTTGATGCTACGCTTTTTTAATTTTCTGGCTCTCTCTTTCTCTTTTTTTTTTTTTTTTTTGTTAAAAGCTTTTCAAGTTTAACTTCATTACTTGTTCTGGTATTATTGATTAGACCTTGGGCCTTTTAGTATTGACATTTAAGTAATGAGCTATATTTTGGGACCGAGGGTCCGAGTAGGGGAAAAATGGCAATATTTTGTGGAGGGTTATCCGGCTTACGCCCAAAAAAAAAATCACTGAAATGAAGTTTCAAGTGAGATAACTTCCATGTGTTTTTTCATAAGGGGCAACAAGCAAACGTCATAAGCTTAATGGATCCAAAATTGATTACAGTTGTTTTATAATGTGCTTCACAATGCTTATGATTCAAAGGGGAGTGATTTTAGCTTGTTCATTTCATCTTAGGTTATGAGCCATCATCTTATACTTTCATGATTGTCTTGTTTGAGATGTTTGTGTCAAACTCAACTATTGGCTACTAGTAATGTGAATTTCTTTAGAGAAATAAGAGATCAATATTATAATTGCTTGCTCAAGTTTAATTTTGAAGTGTTGAAGATGATAATGCTTGAAGTAGACGTGTTGCCAAGTTGATGAAGACCAAAAATAGAAGAGATAGGAAAGATTTTGGTGATGAGAGGATGATATGGAGTCAAAGTGATGCCTTATGCTGCCATGGATAAGCATAAGATAGCTATGAAATTAAAATTCATTCTTTAAGAGAATATGAAGAAGTTGGATGATTTTGCGGAATAAAAAGGAACGAGTAAAGGAAGTATGTGAGTGTTTGAGTTAAAAGATGACACTATAAGAGTTGATGATGATGAGTATGAGAAAGGAAAGAAGCTTGATGAAGAAGAGTATGTGTGAAGAAAAAGGAAAGAAGGGTGATATGTATACAAGAAAATGACTTGCTTTATGTGACATTAAGGCAATTTTCTTCTAAGGACGGTTGTGCGTCCTAAAATAAAACGGTATCCAAGACCTTAGGTGCGTCTTGTGTTCAAAGGACCTTTTTTTCATGGGCCCTTAAAATTTTACTCATGTTAAATGTCCTTAAGACGTAGGACTATTAAGACCGCACCTTATAAAAGGTTGCATACGTATCAAATTCGTGTTGGAATCAGGTCTTACGTAGCTCTTGCTTCTGAGTTGTTGATGTGTTAAAGGTAAAGACACAAGTTTTTTGCATTTTTGTTACACCTCAAGGAGGGCTTTTTCATGGTTGTATCGTGGCTAAGCTTAGGGTGTAAAAAAGAAATGGAAAAGAAGGCTGAAATACCTATAATAAACCCAAACTATGCTACAAAGTTGTTCTTAAACTAGAGCAACTCTATTTCTTAAAACTTTACATGTTGACAACTTTTCTTGCATTTCCATTTGTTTGAATTGAAAAACAGAGCTGCTTTAACATTATATATTTTCTTTATGGATTTGCTTTTTAATTTATGTCCTCGTAGCATTCCCATCCCCAGGCTAACTTTGATGTAGGTTGAAAGAAACAAGCTATGTAGGTGTTTAGGCACAAATGGGCTACCGAGACAGTGGATCATAATGTAGGTTATTCAAGATAAGGGAGACATTTTTAGGGCTTCAAAGGTGCCTCTTATGTTGGTGTATTGCATCTTTAAATAAACACTAAGTGGAATTGGAATGAGCCCCCAATTTTTTGAGACTTAAATTAAGCCTCAATTGAAATTTTAGGCTCGTGATAACTGGGCATATCGTTAATAAAGTTAAGTTTGTTTCCCAAAAGAGAATTTATTTGAACCACTTTGCTTTAATAACTTAATTAAGGAATTGACACATTTAGTTTAAAGGATGTATAATATAAAGTAAGTTGTTCAAGGTGTGGATGCGTCAAATTGAGGATGCATTTGATATGAACAACGTAGTCTGTATTATGTAAATTATGCTTTAACTTGTTCTTCATTGCCATGTTGATTAACTAAACTTGATGAGTTCATTCACTTGTAATTGTTTACGCAAGACATGATGAGTAGAGAGAGAATGTACAATTTGAAGATGAAGTGCATTTTATTTTATTGGTAGTTAAAATCAGTACATAAATGATACTTGGTAGCATAAGTCTCAAACTTTACCATGAAAGAAGAAGAAAAGAAAAGAGAGAAATTAAACTGGGGAAGTGAATGGAGTTTTAGTTTTGGTTCAAATCATGTTTCTGGTATGTATGTGTCTACATCGTCTTGAATAATGTTCTTCGGACTTTCTTGAGCTTTCATTTGAAAATTTTTATATAATTACGATAATTGATTGAAACTTTATTATATTTCAGTCCACACTATAGACCTTGGGTCTATTGATCAATATATTCTAAATCAAACATTTAGGAGTAGGTTGAACCATGGGCTCATAATTTAAACACATAAAATGATGTGTTTGATGAAAAGGTGGGATGAAGTGTTTAGAAAAAAGTAGTAGCCGATATAGCACATATTATCACTTTCTAAAGCAAACAAATTTTCTTTTATTACATTAGGCATTTTTTCATCATTTTGTATGCCAATAATATGTAGCAACCCTTGCAATTTCATATTATAATGATTGCACTTAAAAAATGTGTCCGTTTAGTATGTGTTAATAGATAAAATGTTGAAAAAAAACCAAAGTGGGTTTTTTATTGAACCATAACGGGCTCTAAAATAACTTAAAACCCTTTTAGTTGGGGTTAATTATGATTTAATCGTGTACAAGTAATTTCAAATAAATACTGCATATTCATCAACATTATTCAAAATGCATGACTTTTTAGCGCAAAAAAAGTTATAGCGCTAGCTTTGTAGCGTGACAAAAGAAGTAGCGCTAGCAAGGTAGCGTTATTAAACTTGTGACGCTAACAGTGTAGCGCAATCAGAAGAGTTGCGATGTTTGTGTAGCGTTGTAGAGTTAGTTACGCTGCAAGTTTCTATTGATTTTTGCTAAGTTATCATTAAATTTGTATTTAATGGGCTCGGATTCATGTCCATGTTCCCATATATATGTATTTAGGCTTAAATGGGCCTATTATTAGAATGAACTTTTGAAAGATTGGTGATGATGTTATTTGTATGTAAGTCATTAAAAACATTGATCAAAATCGTACATTGTCAAGCAATTACTTCAGATCACCATTATTGGATCCTTACAAAGAGATGATGAGGGAAGACAAAAAAAAAAAAGATAGAAGAAAAATAGAAGAAAAAAGAAACTAGACTCAACACTTAGAATTATAACAATCAAGGTTAATTGATGGGAAGCTCATAGGAAAAATAAAAATTAATAAAAAAAAATATTTAAATATCATGATTAACCTTGATGGATTTTTTTTTTTTAGTTTTTTTTTTTTTTTCAAAAAATTTTTAATTCTAAGTGTTTGATTTTTCAAAAAATTAAACAAGGGAAAGTGAGATAGTTAGATTTATAAGAAATTTGGAATTAAACTAATAAAAGTCTAAATAAAAGGAATTAATTAGTAAACTTCAAAAAGATTCGAATTATATTAAAAATCTCAAAAAGGTAAAGTATTTTTGAAATCATTAATATCATTTGAATTTTCTAATAAATGTCAAGTGTATAACTTAGTTTCTATTTAACCAAAGATTCTATTAATCAAATCCTAAGAAGATCAAGGATATGATTAATAATATCTTTTGCAATATTTTATTAACTAAATCAAATATATTGGAGTATAAAAAAATCTTCCAAGTAATCAAATGATATCAAAGAATATAATATAAAATTATGGAAAATATTTTATATAATCATTTAATTTAGTTAGCTAAAATTATATAGTTATTGAAAAGATTTGAAAATCTCAAAAAAAAAAAATCTAAATATGCCCAAAATATAAAAAAAAGGCAAACAAGCAACTATACAAAACAAAAAGAAAGTAATAATTACAAAATAATGCAGTCAAACTACGGTCAGTCATGGTTGGTCAAAAAGGTCCTACATCTAAGGAGTGTGCTCCAACACTTGCGGTATAATAACCGTTAGATATGAAGTTTCTCCCATCTAAGTACTTTAGGCGGCTTAGAAATTGATGTAGTTGGGATAAGGTTCTATCTTGCTTGGTTGCTTAGAGACCATGGGCCCCACCAAGTCAATAGTTCCTGATGTGGCATGCCAACTCATACCACGTGTCGGCATAATACTGGGCCACGTGTCCACTAAAAGTCCAGGTGGCATTGCCACTTGGCAATGACTGGACCACCAAGGTGGGCTCCACACGGCCACATGACGTTGTAAGATAGGGCCACGTGTCCACAACAAATACTTAAAAGAAGAGAAACCTCTGCCACGTGTCGCAATCCGATTCGAGGCTACAAGGTAGGGAAAAAGGAGAAATTTGGGCCTTGAGGCTTGAATGTAAAAGCCCATGAGACTTGATTAAGTATCAACCAATTTGTCATCGTCCTATTTGTTGGCCTCCAAACCTAAGGCTATAAATACCCCTCAAAATCATCATTTTGGGGGCATTCAACATTCAAACATTCAATCAAATCTTCATTCATTCTTACATCACACTAAGAGAATTTCTCTCACTAGTTTCCCTCTCTAGATTACCAAATTGCTAATTATTGTTAATTTGCCTTAATCCTCATACAAATACTTACTTAAGCATCGGAGGGGGAAAAAATCCTACGAGGATTTTATTCCCTTGTTTTGCAGGAATCGAGGTCCGAGCCATCAGGAAGTGAACAAGCCAACACCTGTCCATCTGACGTGTAGTCCTCTAGTTCCCTCTCCACGTATTCAGTTGAAGAGACCCTACTAGGAACTCATTCTACATCATTTGGCGCCGTCTGAGGGGAGGGCACCTGAGGATGACTGGTGGTTTACATCCAACCGAGGATGAGACTTGGTACCTTGATCAATCCGGGAACTATGAAACCGGACAAGGAACTGGCTCTCCTAAGGGGAAAGCAACAGAGGATCAACCCGTGACTATGGGTCAACTCAAGAGTATCTTGGAAGGTCTCAAAGAGTCCTTTACGGATGCTCTACGGGAGCATTCCTCTAAGAGAACTCATGAGGAGGGTGATCCTCGCCAGAGAAAGCTTAAAGGGAAGTCGTGTCAAGAAGATCAAGGTGAAGGAAAACTAACTTTCCAAGAGAAAGTTGAAAAAATCAAGAAGGAAAGAACTCCATTGAAAGCTCACTGGGGTGCACTCAGAAAGTATTCAGTCACTCCTAAGTATAAGCCAAAACGGGAGGTGGCCAAAGGACAAACTGAAGTAAGCAGGACAAGATCCGATGCTAGAGAATTAATTGAATTCAAAAAGTCATTAGCTCATGATGCTAGAGCGTATCTTGAGGCTAAGAGAACTTCGAGTAAGGATGCTAGAGAAGTTATCAATGAAAGGAGGGCATCTAGCAGAGATGCAAGAGAATATTTGAACTCCAAACGAGCCCAGCGTGAACAGAGTCGCTCTGACTCGTCGGGTTCAACAACAACCAAAGAGATGTCTGATTCACATCCATTCACTCTTGAATCAGATAAGCATGATGATGAAGAGAATCTGAGATACAAGATTGAGAAGAAGAAAGTTGAGAAAGCAGATCGAGCTAGAAAAGAGCAAATGATCCAATACTGGTAAAACAGGGTGAGACCTGAGGAGCTTTATATGGCCAAGCAAGTACCTAATGATCCTACGGGGATCATCGGGGATAAAGCGGGTTCTATGTCTATGAATTGGACAACCCCATTTGCTGCATCAATCATGATGGCTCCTCGCCCAGTTAAGTTTAAGATGCCTAATGTAGAGGCTTTTGATGGAACAACTGATCCAGAAGAACATTTGGCAACATACAAACACTTGATGTATTTTCAAGGTTTGGATGACACAACTTGGTGCCGCTATTTCCCAGCAACACTTAAGGGAATAGCTCAGAAGTGGTTTAATAGTTTACCTAACCAATCCATCAACAGTTTCCATGAGTTGAGTACAACCTTTGTACATCATTTCATGGCTAACAAACGTGAGAAGAAGACGAGTATGCACTTAGCTAAGATTGTGCAAGGTGAGAAGGAATCATTAAGAAGTTACGTCCAAAGGTTCAATCTTGAATCATTGCAGATACCTAACCTCTCTGAAGGAGTTGCCTTTGATAGCTTCTTCAGAGGGCTGCGTGATGGAACCTTTAAGTTTGATGTGGTCAGAAGGAATTGTAAAACCTTGAAGGGGATTCTGGAGGAGGCTGAATGCTTCATCCATGCTCAGGAGCTATGCGCTTCCACCCGCAAGGACAAGAAGAATGATCACGGCTCAAAAAACAAAGATCAGAAGAGACATGCTACTTGGATGGCTGGCTCATCAAACAAGTCAAATGATCAAAACAAGAAGAGAAAGGCGAATAATGCGCCGAGAGTTGAATTCACTAAGGATCTCCATGCAGTCTTTAAGGAGATCCGAGGGAAAATTGACATTGATGATCCACCTCCATTGAGAAGTGCAAAAGAAGATCGAGATTCAAGTAAATACTGCTACTTTCACAAGGATGTGGGGCATCATACCAATGATTGCTTCAATCTTCGGAGAACCCTTGAAGCTCTTGCTGCTAAGGGGAAGATTAGTCAACATTTAATCAAGTCCTCTGACAAGAGTGTCAAGCAGAAGTCAGACTCTAAAAATGAGGTGACAAAGGAGGGCTATGAAACAGAAGATGTTGTCTATGTAATCTCTGGGGGATTTGCTGCTGGAGGTCCTACTATGAAGGGAAGTAAACAATATGTGCGACGCCTAGTTCGGGAATCGTCACCTGAAACTGGGGAAGATGCTAAAATTAAATTTTCGGAAGTACTGATCAGTGACAGGGATCGGGGCAAAGTCCGAACACCTCATGATGACCCCCTGGTAATAGAGCTGAAAGTGGCAAATATGAAGGTAAAGAGAATACTTGTTGACACGGGAAGTTCATCTGATATAATTAGTTACAGTTGTTTGAGGAAGTTGAAGTATGATTCATCAAAGTTAGAACCCATCCACCATCCCATCATTGGGTTTGGAGGAGGAATTATCAATCCCTTGGGAACTGTCACCTTGTCGGTTCGAATGGGAGATAAAGATTGTGCTAGAAACATGTTCGTCAAGTTCCTTGTGCTGAAGGAGCTACAAGCGTATAATGTGATCCTTGAAAGACCAACTCTGAATGCTGTTAGGGCAGTAATTGGTACTCATCTCATGCTCATGAAGTATGAGTGTAACAATGGAACTGTGGGAACCATCCATGGAGATCAGCAGTTGGCAAGAGAATGTTATGTTACCACCTTAAAAGCAGAAGCATGGTCAAGTGAAAGTGGCGAACCAAGTAAGAAAAGGAAAGTAGAAGAAGCTCCTAAGAATCAAGTTATGGCTGTTCATAGTTTGAAACAAGCCCCAAGACCTCAACCTGGAGGTGAGCACGAAGATTTTGTGTTGGATGAGATGAAGCCTGATAGAACAGTCAAGATTGGACAAGCACCTGACGAACATGTTGGGGCAGAGATAAGAGCTTTACTTAGACAATACAAAGATGTTTTTGCATTTGAAGTTGAAGAAATGCCAGGGATTGATCCGGAAGTGGCTGTTCACAAGCTTAATGTTAAGCCTGAATTGAAGCCTGTCAGGCAAAAGAAAAGAAATCTTGGAGAAGTTCGTAACAAAGCTGCAGATGAAGAGGTAAAAAAGCTATTGGAAGCAGGATTCATTCGTCCATGCCAGTATCCTGATTGGGTGGCAAATGTTGTATTGGTGCCAAAACCTAATGGAACAATGAGAATGTGCGTAGATTACACAGACTTAAACAAGGCGTGCCCTAAGGATAGCTTTCCTTTGCCCAAGATCGATCGGTTGGTTGATTTTACAGCAGGACATGCCTTGTTGAGTTTTATGGACGCCTATTCCGGCTTTCATCAAATTCCTCTATGGGAGGAAGATCAAGAAAAACAGCGTTTGTTACGGAAGCATGCCTGTATTGTTATACAAGAATGCCCTTCGGTTTGAAGAATGCTCCAGCTACCTTCCAGAGTTAATGAAGTATTCAAGCAACAATTAGGAAGGAATATGGAAGCATACATTGATGATATGATTGTCAAAAGTAAGGAAGCCAAGGATCATGTAGCCGATTTAAAGGAAACTTTTGAAACTTTGAGGAAGTATAAGATGAGGTTGAATCCTAAGAAGTGTGTTTTTGGTGTCACCTCGGGCAAGTTCCTGGGGTTTCTTGTCGATGAAAGGGGGATTGAAGTCAATCCAGACAAGGTCAAGGCCGTGTTGGATATGACTTCTCCCCGAAGTGTTAAAGAAGTGCAGAAGTTAACTGGGTGCTTAGCAGCCTTGGGAAGGTTCCTGTCAAGGGCAGGAGATAAGTGCCACTTCTTCTTTGATACGATCAAGAAGAAAGCCAACAAATTTGAATGGACTCAATCAGCTGAGGAAGCCTTTATTAAATTAAAGGATCATCTCCATTCTCTTCCCAAGTTGGCAAGTCCCCAGGAAAAAGAAATTTTGTATATGTACCTTGCTATATCAGAATATGCACTCTTAGCTGTTTTGTTGGCTGAGAGAGACGGAGCTCAACATCCGGTTCATTTTGTTAGCCATATTCTCCAAAAAGCCGAACTAAGATATGCTACGATCGAGAAGTTTGGATTAGCTTTGTTTTTAGCAAGCAGAAAACTTAGGCCCTACTTCTTGTCCCACCAAATCATTGTTTACACGGATCAACCACTTAAGTCATGCCTAACTAAAGAATCTTCTGGTAGGATGCTTAAGTGGGCTATCGAGTTGGGTTCATTTGAGATTTTGTATGAGCCTAGGAAAGCGATTAAGGGACAAGCGTTTGACGACTTCATTGTTAAAATGAGCAGGCCTCAGATTGAGAAGCCAAGTAATGACTACTGGACATTACATGTTGATAGATCATCTACCCAAAATGGGTGTGGAGCGGGAATCATATGCAAATCTCCTGAGGGAGATTTGTACGAATATGCAATGAGGTTCAAATTTCAAACTTCGAACAATGAAGCTGAATATTTTCTTTTTGAGGCCTTAATTGCAGGAATTAGATGGTAAAGCTGCTGGTGCTAGGAAGATAGAGGCTATGTCTGATTCACAACTGATTGTGAGTCAATACTTGGGAGACTACGAAGCCCGCGATGAGGGAAGAGAAGTATTTGCAATGTTGCAAGAAGAGTTAAGATCTCGAAAGTTTTGAGTTAATGCAAGTTCCCCGATCCGAGACAACATCAGCTGACGCCCTGTCCAAGTTAGCAGTTCTGCTATAGGAGACTCACCGAACTGTTTTTTGGGAAGTTAAGGAAAAGAGTATTGACAAGGAAGAGTGTAAACTTCATTAGCAGGGGAGTAGCTGGATGGATGAAATTATCGCTTACAAAACAAATGGAACCCTGCAGCTGATGCACGACAAGCTAAGTATGTCAAGGCAAGAGATGCGTGGTTTTGTACTATGGCAAGGGCAATTATACAAGAAATCATTCACTCATCCACTATTGAAGTGCATCACCCCCGATCAAGGTAAGAGGTTTTGGAAGACATTTATGAGGGGTTTTGTGGGTCTCTATAGGGGGACGAGCCTTGGCTGAAAAGGCACTTCGCACAGGGTATTACTGGCCGTCACTGAGGCAAGATGCTATGAATTACGTCAAGAATTGTAAGAAATGTCAGTTGTATGGAAATTTGCCACCAAACCAGCTAATGTTTCAAGTCCAATTTCAGTCCACTTCCTTTTGCTAGTGGGGCATGGAATCCTTGGTCCATACCCTCGGCCTCGGGCGAGAAAGTATGTGTTGGTAGCTGTGGACTACTTCACAAAATGGGTGGAGGCAGAGCCGATGAAAAATATCAAACACTCGGATGTACAGTGGTTTATATGGAAGAACCTCATCACACGATTTGGAGTTCCGCAATTATTGTGTTTGTAATGGTCCGCAGTTCGAGACACCGCAATTGAGAAAATGGTTAGAAGATCAGGGTATCTCTGCTAACTTTGCTTCCGTAGGCTATCCTCTGGCCAATGGACAAGTTGAAGCTTTCAATAAGATAATTGGTGATGGACTGAAGAAGAAGCTTGTGAAGGCTAAAGGATTATGGGTCGATGAGTTATACAATGTTTTATGGTCGATAAGGACCACCGTAAAGAACTCAACTGGAGAAACTCCCTTCATGTTAGTGTACGGAGCTGAAGCTGTTCTTCCCATTGAAATGTGTGAACCTACTGTCAGAGTGATGCTATATAATGAAGATGCGAATTGGGAATTGATGAAAGCGGCACTTGATACCTTACCTGAGGTGAGAGGTAATGCCTTGCTTAGACAGCAACTGTACAAGCTTCGGATGGTTAGAGAACATAATAAAAGAGTTAACAATAGGCCCATGAAACTTGGAGATCTAGTTTTGAGTTAAATGGAAGCCATAGGAAGGGCAAATGAGCAAGGCAAGTTGACTCCAAATTGGGAGGGTCCCTACGAGATTGTGGAAATTGTGCGAGATGGTACTTATCGACTTAAGAGTTTGGATGGTTATGAACTGCCACGAACTTGGAATGCTAATAATTTAAAGAGGTATTATATGTAACCCTGATTTACGGAATCAGATCAATAGGCTACGGCCATATAAATAAGGTCCAAGTCGATCTTTTTTATAGAAACTGGAGTTTACATTTGTATTAAAATTGGCTACGGGCCATAGTTAATGAAAACTCTATTTCTGCATGTGTGATAATTTAGCTTATTACATTTTATTTTGCTTATTAAGCAAGGCTAGGGTAAGACCCTAGAGCCCTGGGTAACTTCCCATTAGGGCAAGACTAGGGCAAGATCCCAAAGTCATACTTTGTTACTTAAGCAAAAAGAGACTTAAGACAAAGGAAGTGAGACTAAGGGTTTTACGATTAGACCAAGTGTCTTAAAAGTAGGACTAAGGGTCCTACAATTAGACCAAGAGTCTTAAAAAATGTGACTAAAAGTCCTTGAAAATGCTAAGGGCATTAAGATTAAAAAGTTATAATACTTGCTTCGATTCCTTAAGTTTAAGGGCAATCAATACGATTGATTGATCCACCACTCCTAATGAGTGATGGATCAATCAATACTAGAACTTCTAGTAAACTTAGGGATCTCAGCAAAAGGTTGATCCTGGTAAACTTGAAGCTTAATTTGGGGCAAAGAGAACCCTACAAGCCTACCAGAAATGGAAAAAGGAGATAAAATTTCAAAGTTACATTTAAAACACTTCTCATGAGGAAGTATTCTCCATAGGGAACAATGACTATTAGATTGGTGGATGAGTAGTTATGAACTTCCTAAGGGAAATCATAATTAAAGTCCCTAAGATCCCATGGGGAACCTTAAGAAGATGAACCAAGAGTTCATATTTTTAAACCTGTGATCCAATGGGGANGTCATACTTTTAAATCTATGATCCAATGGGGAACCTTGTGAAGATGAACCAAGAGTTCATATTTTTGTGCAAGGACAAAGTAAGAAATTAAGCTTCAAGATTTAATAAAGCTAAAGCAAAAACTGCATTAAAAACTTAAAATCAAATATTACAAGAAACACTTTAAAAGTGTTCCTATTCAAATTACTGTTCCAATCACTCTAAAATTGTTCAAAGAAATTCTAATTGTTCAAAGAAGATTAAACACAATCATTAAAATTTTTTGAAGAGCATCAGCCTTGATGTTTGTCATTATGAACTTCTGAAGCTTCTTTGCTCTTCTCTTCTTCTTCTGGCTTCTCCTTTTCAAAACTCTCCTCTTCATCTTTACTCCCTTCTTGAGCTTCTTCTTCCTCTGAATAATCAAAAGAGGGAGGCGGAGTTGCTTCAGCTTGTTTTTTGATATGAACCATGTTAACATAGTTCAATCTTCTTTCAAAGGAGTCAAAGGCTAGATATTCCTCTAACCCCATTCCCCAAGCTTCCAAGCACATCTCTCTAAGGAAGGCTTGACCCTCCATGTACTTCTCAACAGCAGTGGTTGAGATCTTTTGTTCAGCCTCCTCCTTTTGATTTTTGAGCTTCTCCTTCTCCTCCTCAGCTTCCTTGAGCTTCCTATTCAGCTCATCCACTTCCTCTCTGAGTTTACTGGCCTCTTCCTTGGCATCCTTGGCGTCTTTTTCAACGCGGCCTTGGTTAGCAATGACAGCAGCAACCCTCTCCACAGTCTCTTTGTCAGCATGGATCTGGTTAGCCAGTTCCATGCTCCTCTCCAAGACTACTTGGTAGTCTTCCTTGGTTTTGTGGAGATCTCTGGAGAGAGCATTCATTGCATGCTGCCACTTGGCTTCAATCTTGTTTGTTTGAGCCACTACATAGGTAGCAGCTTTGTCATAGAACTCCATGCATTTTTTGTTTTCGGCCTTCATGGAGCCATAGAGTTTGGCCAAGTGTTCCAGGCGGAACATAGACTGCAAGAGAAGGGAAACAAAGAGTAAGTTGATAAAGTAATAATAATAATGGGAAGAGAAAAAAAAAACAGTCGTTAGAAACATACCTCAGAGAGGTTATTGAAGATGGGAAGAAGATGGCCTCTGACGGATCCCTTGAGTGACTCTTTGTACTCAAGTTCTCCACAGCTTAAGATCTCCCTAATCAAACCCCTTTTGTAGTTGGAGTCAAATTTTTTGCTGGTTGAGGGGAGATCCTCTTCGTCGTCAAGGAAGTTGGGGGATTCAGCCTCATCTGTTATGGGAACCGGTAAAACTATGGCATTAAGGTTCCTGGGAGAGTTAATGATATCTAGATATGAGCGTATAGTTTGACAGAATCTATGACTAAACTTACCCCCAGAAGCTCTAGCCTGTGCCTTAACACTTTCGGGGATGTTTCTCTCAACATATTTCGAGAGACCAATAACAGGGTCCTCATCAGGNGGAGACCAATAACAGGGTCCTCATCAGGAGGAGAAGGAGGTTCAGAAGCACCAGCTGATTGGGAAGCAGGCATTGTATTGAGGGGAGTGGCAGAAATGCTTTCCTTCTGGAGAATGGTTAAGGCAGTCAAAGGATCAACTAACCCATTGTCACTCTCCAAGGGGTTATCTTGCTCAGCTGGATGAGTTCTGTTCCTCACCCCTATCACAAAATAACTCTCCCCAATCACAAAGGCACTCTTACCAGAAAGGGAGGAAGTGTGAGGACTTGACTCAGTGATCTCAATTGGAGTAGCGGCAGATTTGGAGGCAGCACCCTTTCGTTTGCTCCTTTTTGAGCTTGTACCCTGTGCTTCTGGTACTTCCTCCTTCTTCCTCTTATGGGAAGGCTTTGTCTTCCTCCCAGAAGGCTTGCTTATCTCCTGAAAAACGACAGTGTTAGAAGAGTATAAAGAATATCCAACAGATCCTACTAAGATGAACAACTGTCGGAGCAAAACCAATAACTTCCCACTTTGTGTACATCCTAGTTTGCCGACTTGAACGTACATTGACACAAAGTGGGGAAGCCATTGCTTACAACCTCCTAGAAGGAAACATTAAACAATACTTCCTCTCTTGTGCCTACCCAGGTTCAACTTGCAACTTCCAAAGCCCAAGCTTCCTAGTTTGCCGAGTTGAACGTAGAACGACACAAAAGAGGGAAGTTGAATTAATACTTCCTAAGGGGAAGTGTTATATTAAATCTTCCTAAGGGGAAGTAATGAATTAATGCTTCCTAAGGGGAAGTGTTATATTAAAACTTCCTAAGGGGAAGTGATGAATTAATACTTCCTAATAGAAAGTGTTATATTAAATCTTCCTAAGGGGAAGTAATGAATTAATGCTTCCTAAGGGGAAGTGTTATATTAAAACTTCCTAAGGGGAAGTGATGAATTAATACTTCCTAATAGGAAGTGTTATATTAAATCTTCCTAAGGGGAAGTAACGAATTAATGCTTCCTAAGGGGAAGTAATGAATTAATACTTCCTAATAGGAAGTATCATATTTAATCTTCTTAAGGGGAATTGGTGAACTAATAGTTCCTAAGTGGAAGTAAGAACCTAAAGCTTCCTAAGGGGAAGTAAAAGGGACTTCCCCTCCTTATGCCATTGTACGTTCAACCCGGCAAACAAGGAAGTCAAAGACTTCCCACTTTGCCGAGTTGAACGCACATGGACACAAAGGAGGGAAGTCTAAAAAATTCTAACTTCCTATGGAAGGAAGTCTAAACATACTTCCTAAGGGGAAGTATGTCCTTAAATGCTTCCTAAGGGGAAGTAAAGGGGACTTCCCCTCCTTATGCCATTGTACGTTCAACCCGGCAAACAAGGAAGTCAAAGACTTCCCACTTTGCCGAGTTGAACGCACATGGACACAAAGGAGGGAAGTCTAAAAAATTCTAACTTCCTATGGAAGGAAGTCTAAACATACTTCCTAAGGGGAAGTATGTCCTTAAATGCTTCCTAAGGGGAAGTAAAGGGGACTTCCCCTCCTTATGCCATTGTACGTTCAACCCGGCAAACAAGGAAGTCAAAGACTTCCCACTTTGCCGAGTTGAACGCACATGGACACAAAGGAGGGAAGTCTAAAAAATTCTAACTTCCTATGGAAGGAAGTCTAAACATACTTCCTAAGGGGAAGTATGTCCTTAAATGCTTCCTAAGGGGAAGTAAAGGGGACTTCCCCTCCTTATGCCATTGTACGTTCAACCCGGCAAACAAGGAAGTCAAAGACTTCCCACTTTGCCGAGTTGAACGCACGTGGACACAAAGGAGGGAAGTCTAAAAATTCTAACTTCCTAAGGGAAGAGACTTCCTATAATAGGAAGTCTAGACACACTTCCTAAGAGGAAGTATGATCTCAAAAGCTTCCTAAGGGGAAGTAAAAGGACTTCCTCTCCTTGTGCCATTCTACGTTCAACCCGGCAAACAAGGAAGTCAAGGACTTCCCACTTTGCCGAGTTGAACGTACATGGACACAAAGAGGGGAACTCTAAAGTCATTCTAACTTCCTAAGGGGAAGTACGATCCTAAAACTTCCTAAGGGGAAGTCTTAAATACTCAAGCTTCCTACAGGAGAGGAACTTACTATAAAAAGAAATTTACATTTCCTAAGTAAAGTTTTAAACTTCCTAAGGAGAGGGAAGACTTCTACCAATTATATAGCTTCCCTACTTAGTGCCCACCTGCGTTCAAGTCGGCAAAGTGGGAAGTCACTAAGTAGGGAAGTCCCTAATAATATTCCTAAGAGGAAGTGTTTAAATACTTAACTTCCCCACTTAGAGCCCACTTGCGTTCAAGCCGGCAAAGTGGGAAGACTCCAAGTGAGGAAGTCTATTAATATAAAAAAAAAAATGTGTATATATATATATATAAAACTAAAATGCAAGTCTTAGTTTTGCAGAAATGTAAAATACCTGAGTCTTAGCCTTCTTTGAGGAAGTATCCTCTCCCAGCTTTTGAGAAACTTGTTTCCAGAATTCCTTTTGACTCATACTTCCTTTCTTGAATGAAGGAAGGTCGGCAAGAGCTTCTTCTGCAAAAGAAAGGATACTTGGTTAGATAAATGGGAAAAGAAACAGAAGTTCAGTATCAAATGATAAAGCAAAAATTACCCTGGTTATACTCATCCCCATAAATTACACCAGCAGCAATAAGGAAGTTGCGATCTAAGAAGAATTCGCTAAAGGGGATCCAGTTGTAGGGAACTGTCAGAGTTTGTTTCTTGATCTCCACTGTGGTAGATCTGAAATATTCTAAGTTTTGTTGCTCATTGTCACTCAATCTAGGAAGCTCAAAGGATCTTCCTAGGCATTTTGGAAAAGGATTCCATTTTTTCAACACTTCTACCAATTTTTTGTCATGGGACTTCACAAACACAAAATGGTTCCTCCAGTTGGGAACCTTGTTGGCTTTTTCTACACAAGTGAGGAACCCCTCACTGTTTTTCAGATAGAACCACCCACGTTTGCAGTGGGAGGCCTTTGAGAGATGGTGAAGATGAAGGAAGACCTTAGAAGAAGCTTTCACTCCTCTAAGGCCACAAGAAGTCACATAAGACATTATGTGAACCCAAGAATTGGGAGTAAGTTGACATAGGCCAATGTCATACTTTTTGAAGAGATTAAAAATGAATAAGGAAGTGGGAAACCTAAGTCCTAGGTCAATTACTTCAGTATAAACAGGGAAGCAGTCTTCCGGGGCATCCAGAATGGTATCCCCCTTGTTAGGGATGATCAACTCAAAATACTCATTATTGAAAATTAAGTCACTACTCAGTTTATCCTTATTTACACCATCTACATATTCATCGGAGATCACTACATCGTCAGCACCAGGATAGGCACCTCTCTTCTTCTTAGGCTTGGAAGTGGTAGCCTCAGAAGCCTCTCTCTTTCTAGTAGGAATCTCCCTTACTTCCTCCTCGGGAGCTTCCTGTGCAGCTTCAGCATCCTTTCTTCCCTCAACCTGGGGAGTAGGATCTTGCTGATCAAGAGGATTCACATCTGAAACTTCAGATGCTGGAACTCTTAAAGTAGCAGTATCTTTATAGGCAGTTTGTTTAACTCTTGCCATTGCAACTTCCTGCACAGGAAGAGAAGGAAGTAGGAAAGACCCAGACAATAAGTGATCAGGAACAACAGAAGATTGAGTTCCAACAGAAGAAGTAGTACGAGGAGAAGGAAGTAGTTTAATAGAGTTCTCATTATTATGTGGGGAAGAAGAGGATGAAGAAGCCATTGGAAAATAAAGACAAAGAAGTAAAGGAAAAACAAGAAAGAAAAAGAATTCAGGTAAATACCTGAAAGAGAGAAGAAAACTAGAATCTACTGTTCACACCGGAAACCGCCGCAACAGCTCGCCGGAAATCGCACCACAGGTTGCCGGAAATCGCCTCTGAAGCTTCTTGGGAGTTTGAGAGAAAACTTGGGAACTTTTAGAGAGAGAGTGAAATAAAATGATTGAAAATGATTGTGAACAATCATTTTCAATCATCTTATATATAAAGAAATTTGAAGGGGCACAAGAGTAAATTCCCCCTTCAAATTTGAATTTCCCCCCAAAAAATCAAAAGGGGTGGTTGCGGCTTTAATAAATGCTAAAGGAGGGTTACAAAATAACTTCCGAAACAGAAAGAGACGTCAGTTGGGGCATGGATTACGGATCCAAACACCCAACTGAGGGGCAAATGATGTGGCACGCCAACTCATGCCACGTGTCGGCATAATACTGGGCCACGTGTCCACTAAAAGTCTAGGTGGCACTGCCACTTTGCAATGACTGGACCACCAAGGTGGGCTCCACACGGCCACATGTCGTTGTAAGATAGGGCCACGTGTCCACAACAAATACTTAAAAGAAGAGAAACCTCTGCCACGTGTCGCAATCCTATTCGAGGCTACAAGGTAGGGAAAAAGGAGGAATTTGGGCCTTGAGGCTTGAATGTAAAAGCCCATGAGACTTGATTAAGTATCAACCAATTAGACGATGACAAATGTCATCGTCTTATTTGTTGGCCTCCAAACCTAAGGCTATAAATACCCCTCAAAATCATCATTTTGGGGGCATTCAACATTCAAACATTCAATCAAATCTTCATTCATCACACTAAGAGAATTTCTCTCACTAGTTTCCCTCTCTAGATTACCAAATTTCTAATTATTGTTAATTTGCCTTAATCCTCATACAAATACTTACTTAAGCATCGGAGGGGGAAAAAATCCTACGAGGATTTTATTCCCTTGTTTTGCAGGAATCGAGGTCCGAGCCATCAGGAAGTGAACAAGCCAACACCTGTCCATCTGACGTGTAGTCCTCTAGTTCCCTCTCCACGTATTCAGTTGAAGAGACCCTACCAGGAACTCATTCTACATCAGTTCCTCTCCGAAATGTAGAAGTATCACGGTAATCCCAAGGCATCTTTCAAACACATGGAGTCCAAGTGTATGTTACATGTATGCAATATGACTAAACAAATGCAAATGTTCTAAATATCACAAGTGTATAATTTGAGAAAATTTTCAAGTCTCACCCTCTTTTAGTCCCCATTGAAGTCGCCACTGTAGGGGCCCCAGAGTTTAAGGACCCAAATTTTTTTGTCACCTTCCCCAAACAGTCCATAGGTCGGGTTAGACCTAAAAAATTGGCTTAAGTAAAGGTTAAATGGACTTTTTTAGAATTATTTTGCAAAAAAACAGGAGCGCAATAGTTTCAGTCGCAATAGCGTGGTAGCGTCACAAACTTTGTCACGCTGACAGTACAGCGCAGCAAAGTTCGTCACGCTGCAGCAGTAGCGCTACAGACTTTGTGACGCTGCGATGTTAGCGTGACAAAGTCTGTCGCGCTGCGCTATTTTAGTGTTTTTTTAATTTTCAGTTGTCTTTTTTCGAGTGAGATAATATCAACGAATACGAACGATGCTAGTAAGGAGTCGACAATGAGTTTTAGGAATCAAACTCATAAACCATGTATTTAGATTGATTACGAATGGGACACGAATACGGGACGATAAATTAAATTGCACGAATAACCCTTTTGGTCCCATGGGGATGACTCCAAGTTATGATCTTACGAACCAAAGGTTGGATTCAGGGGTGGAGGTACTAATATGGAAGGGTCCGTTATATTAGCCCGTAGGCGGCCATTACTAGTTTTCTCTCAATTATACACATGCTATATACAGAACCACAAAATAATAATTTACAACCTAACACAAAATTACTATTATTATGGTAAAATCATATAAAACTAATTAATTTAGTCAAATCGACGTTAAGATTAATTCAAGTTTACTAGCATGATACAATTTGTCCAAAAAAATATCTTAGTTTCATGTGATAAATTAATTCAAATTAAATCCTTTAACAAAAACATTGTGAAAAATTGAAATAAATATACAAAAAAATAAATACAAACAATCAATTCATAAAGTTTAATTTAAGAATCTCAGAAAACTTGCACTTTTCGTTTGATTGTTGTTTCTTCGAATATTAATTTGGACAAAGATTAAGATTTAATTCGTAATAATAAGAAATTAACACACATCATTAGAAATGAAATAAAAAAATAATTGGATGGAGAAAAGTTTAACTGTAAAGACAAAAGGGAGAAAAAGAGAGAGAGAGAGAGTAGGTTTAGGAGAATGAGAGAATGTCGGTTTTGAATGTGGAGAATGGGTACAAAAAAATCAAGAAAGTCAAGAGGCCCGTTTTACAGGAGAAAAAAGGGTATTTATAAGAAGAATGTGTAGCACGACAGGTTTTATCACGCTGGCCAGGTAGCGTTACAAGTTTAGTAACGCTGACCAGCCACCATGACACAAGTTGTCACGCTGCGCAGCTAGCGCTGGTTTGCTTGTGACGCTGCTGCGTTAGCGCGACTTGCTGAGTTGTGCTACGCTAAAACTCGTTTTTTTATATATATATAACAAATTTTGGGCTTATATAAAAATCCAATAATATAAATGGGTTTTTTTTTAATTATTTTGCAATTTAAGAAAAATAGTAAAATTAAGTCCAATGACATCAATTGTCCAATAATCTAGAGAAGTGGGTTGTATTGTTCATCATGGAGTCTTACCACGGGACCGGGGACTAAATTAGGTGTCTACAGAAAATCATGCCTAATTATTGATCTTATGTGTGATGAATGTGAACATGAATTGTTGTTTGGTTGACATGCTTGAAAAGTATGCTAGTATGAAAGTATGATTTTACATAGTGTTTGACATTCCATATTTATAGCTTTACTAACTTATCATGAGTAATTTGAATGATAAATTTATTTTTAAAGTTGGCCAAAAGCTTATTAAAGAAGAAAAAAAGTTTTTTAAGTTGATTAGTTACTTAATCAACAAGAAATGTAGTTAATGAAATTTTATTCACACAGAGGGATGAGCAAATATTTATATACATGTAGCCACTCACAGTGTAATGTGTGGCCAAGGAAAATGTAATTAGTTAGTCACTCACAGTTACTGTGTGATAAAGGAAGTTTAGTATAATTAAGGGACACACAAAATTATTTTTGGAATCACTTTAAATTCAAGATAATTATTAAGGCTTGTTTGATTCTATGCATGCTTTTATGTGATGTTGTATGAGAGTCATAACAATGTTAAACCGGTTAATCACGTAAAGTGAAAGAGGATTCGCACCAAAACTCTTGAAACGTGTATACTTTGGTTATGAACAATGGTGGGAGTGGTATGGAACAATGATCGGGGTAGAAGGCGTTGTACTCTTTTATATTTTGTATGCGCTGGAATTCCGTCACTTTATGTTGCTCCCAAATTGGTTCACAATAAGGCGATTTTAAAGAAAAGGAAACCCGTTCGATGCAAAATCCAAAGTTTAATTTTATTAAATAATATTGTTTGAGTTGAGTCTATGCACAAGTGAAAAGTTGACAATGGTAAAAAGTATGTGAATTATACTTTTATTTTATTTTCTTTATTAATCGTGCTTTGCATAGCCTTTGGTATTTATGTACTCAGCTTTGCTGACTGTGTGTTTTGTGTGCAAGGCTTTGTCTTTGACTCGGCCCTACGATGACCCACTTGATGGCAAGTAGTTGTCTAGAATAAGAGAAAGTTACAGGTATGAGTGGGCATAAGTCAATCATACTAGGTTGGTGTGTGAGTGCGTGCATTGTAGTTTTCAATGTTATGTGGACTAGTTACTTCTTATTGCTTTTGTTGAATGTTGACTTTTAATTTCCGACGATTAAAGTTTATTTGGTTTTTTAAGGGCCATTAAGATGGTTCCGAAGTGTAATAGGGACTTATTTTGTTTTCTTTTGGTTTTGACTTTGGGTTGTTATAAGTTTATTTCAAGTTTCATTTTGAGTTTTAATTTGGTTTTGGTTTTTAAAGACTTCCGCTGTAGTTTTTTGATAAAAGCCTTAGTCGTTATCATGGTGGCGGTAATACTTTGGTTTTTCCATGTTAATTTAGGAGTTCTTAATAATTATTATTCTTTAGTTATATTGTCATATTTTCCGAAAAAATCTTGAACGAAGTTAGAAGATTCTAAGGTGTTACAAAGTGGTAACAGAGCTTATTTTTCAAAATAAAATAAAATTTTATTTTTGGGTTTCCCTAAGTTTTATTTTGGAAAGAGGGATTTCTTATTTTAGAAGGTTATTGGGAATGGAAATTTTTTCTAAAAATTGTAATTTCCAAAAATAGAAAGTTTTGAAAAGTAAATGTTTTAATATCCCTTAGATGTGCAAGTATGCAAGAAATCCAGGTATGTATTATGTGATATTGCTTTCATATCATGTGGTGAGATTAGGTAGGAAATTTGGGTATGTAGGATAAACTTTACCCTTCATGCATTTAATTACATGTTTTGAAGTGTTGCTTATGTTGATAGTTATGTGTAGAAGAAATTGTACGTTAGCCAGTGAACCTTTTTGTTTTTGAACATTTATCTTGGTTTTGTTGTGGGAAGGAAGGCCCATTAGTTTCAAGTGTCGTTGCAGGATGGTGGTTAATATGCCTAATAAGAAAATTGATATCGGAAAATTAGATAAGAAGGACTATGAGAGTCCACCTTAATATGTATGGAAGATTCGGTTCTATTGTTCATATATGAGTTCAGTGTTGAAGTTACCACAGTGGGACCAACCTGATCACGTGTCTTCTTTAATTATTAATTGCTTGCAAAACCGTCCACCCTATTTAGAGGTCGAGGAAAAGTTTAGTGATTTTCATTTTATTGGAGGAATTCCAAACTACACTAAGTATACGGATCGAAATGGTCAATGGGGATGTGATTGGAGGTTTTTGGAAGATTACATTGCAAAGAAGAAGCAAGAATTCTTGGAGTCAACTAAAAGTGATGAGACCCCACCCACACCGGTCCCAAGTGGTTAAGAGAATGAACCAATGAGTAAAAATGAAGCTACCTCAGGTTCTCAAGGATATGAGTCGAAGGATAGTTCCTGTTATGAGATTGAGAATCCAAACCCGGTGATTCTGGTGTATGTGGACTTGGTGACTGATTCTGAAGAAGAAGAGAAGCTTGACCCTGAAGAAGACATGGATGAAGATAATGAAGGGGATATGGAAGATGATGTTAAAGATGATCCAGAGCTAATACCTAAGAAATATGTGGTGTCTAAGGATAAGCAAGATAATATTAATGTTTAGAAGTTTTGTTATGGATATGAGTTAGTTAATGTCGTTTAGTATTTTTGACGCTTAGAATGTTGGACATATTAGATTGTTATTTACCTTGTGAATAAGTGGTAGTGAGCCATAAGGAACTTTAGGAAACTAAGCATTTAAGAACCCTTATGAGAATAAAATAATAAATGAGTCAAATCTTTTCGAAATGATGCCTAAGTAGTGAAAAACCAAGGGAATTTTTTTTAATTATGTGCTTTATTTTACTTGAATGGTTGTGTAGACAATCAAAACTAAGTGAATTATTCGCTCTAAAAGAATGGGAATTTCTTTTATGATACGAATTGAGGAAATTTTTTTATGTTATGTTATAACCTTGTGTTGTTCAAACTTAGAGTTAGACAGAGTTTAATAATATAAAGGTCTTTTCTCTCTACAGGAGAAATAGTATGGCTAAACATGACAACAATCAGCTGAATGATGTACTGAGGCAATTAGCTATTGTAGCAAAATAGTTAGCTGCTAGATGAAATGGTAATGGAGGTTAGCCTGCTGGGGAACTTTTTAAGAAAATTTCTCAAAGTAAGCCGCCTACTTACCAAGGAGAACCCAATCCAACTGTTTTAGAGGGATGGCTGAGAGAGTTTAACAAACTGTTTGGAGCAGTTAAGCGTCCAGAAGAGTTTAAGGTAAACTATGCAATTTACAATCTGAGAGGAAAAGTTGATCTTTGGTGGTCATAGAATGAAGTTATGATTAGGGCTTTGCTAGGGTTCAATTAGGCTGCGTTTCAGGAGCAAATTCGCAATAAGTTTTATCATGTGTTCCTTCCGAAACAGAAAGTTGATAAGTTTCTGCAGCATAAGATGGGGAGTATGTCAGTTACCGAGTATTACTTGAAGTATATAGAATTGTCTAGGTTTGCTATGGAGGCTGTGGCAATTAACCAAAAAGTTGAAGGCTACTCGTTTTGAGAGAGGGTTACCAACAGATATCTAGTTGCAATTAGCTGGGAAAGTCTTTGAGCCCTTGGACGAGTTATATGGAAGATCTGCTCATCTGTATGCCTTAGACCAAAAGAAGAAGGAGATGCTGAAAGAAGGTGAGACGAGGGAGAAAAGAAAGGATGGTGGAGGAAACTTAAACAAACAAGGGAGTCATGGTGGATTTAAGAAGCCTCGTTTCAACAATAACTTTTAGTGTAATAAGGGAAACTTTGGGAAGCCTGCCAATGGAAATGGGAATAGGGCTCAGATGGCTAATCAAGGAGGTCGTGTGTACTTCTACAAAAAGTGTCCTAACAATCATCCAGGCAAGGACTGTGCTGGGAACCCAGCGACTTGTCATTTGTGTAACAGGCTTCGACAACGTGAGTATGAGTGCCTCTCGAAGAACAAGGGAAAGAAAGGACAAGGGTCTCAATTCAAAGGGAATTCGAATGGAGATCAACAGAATGATTTTTGGGCAAACATGGGAGGAACAGCAATGCAATAAGCTGGGAATAGGAATGGAAGCGGTAATGGAGGAGGTCAGACTAAGGCCTCGAATACTGGAAAGCTGAATGTGATGGCTCGAAGTGAAGCTGATGCTAGTAAGGATGTGGTTACCGGTACATTCTCTATTAACTCTCTTCCTGTTAAAGTTTTGTTTGACTCTGGTGCAACATATTCTTTTGTGTCCACTAAGATTTTGGAAAAGTTAAAGCCTGTTTTGGGAAAAATAGATACAATAGATATGTCAATAGTGTTACCATCAAGACAAGAGGTACAGTGTTCAAGGAGATTTTTGGATGTTCCAAATGAGAGAGAGGGAGTGGACTTTAAGGCTAATCTAATTGAGTTTGATTTGGGTGACTTGGAAGTGATTATGGGGATAGATTGGTTGAGTGAGCATAAGGCTGAGATTTTGTGTGAGTCACAAAAGATCTCGTTAGTTAATAAGGGGAAGAAAGTGAGCTATTGGAGGGTAGGAAGGGCAAAACACAACAAAATTGTGTCAGTAATATGGTTTGCTAGGTTTGTGAATAGTGGTTTGCCAGTTTACCTTTGTAGTGTGAGGGATCTAGATCATGTTGAGTCTTCTAAACCTGAAGATATTGAGGTAGTGAGAGATTTCCTAGACGTGTTTCCTGAGGAGATTCCGAGGATGCCTCCGAAGCGAGAAATTGACTTCACCATATACTTAGTCCCCTAGCACTATATAGGAAGACACCTGCGGAAATGAGTAAGTTGAAAGAGCAGTTTCAGGAGTTCTTCGAGAAGGGTTACAGTGCTTCACCTTGGGGAGCACCAGTGCTGTTTGTGAAGAAGAAAGATGGAAGTTTGAGGTTATGTATTGACTATAGTGAGTTGAATAAGGTGACGATCAAGAATAAGTATCCTTTACCGAGGATTGGTGATTTGCTTGATTAGTTGAAAGGAGCTACTGTATTTTCAAAGATTGATTTGAGGTCAGGATACCATCAATTAAGAATTACTAATGAGGACATACCAAAAACAGCTTTTCGTACGAGGTATGGGCATTATGAGTTCACTGTTATGCCTTTTGGGTTAACGAATGCGCCAGTAATTTTCATAGATTTAATGAATAGGATGTTTCAACGGTTCTTGGATAAGTTTGTGGTAGATTTCATTGATGATATTTTGGTGTATTCCAAGAGTAAAGAGGAGCATGTGGAACATTTAAGGATAATTTTAATGACACTAGGGGAGAATAAATTGTATGCTAAGTTCTCGAAATGTAAATTTTGGTTGGAGAAAGTTCCATTTTTGGGACATTTTGTGCCAAAAGAGGGAGGTGAAGTAGATCCAGCAAAGATCGAAGTAGTAAAAGAGTGGTTTACACCTAAGAATGTGACGGATGTACGAAGTTTCTTGGATTTAGCAGGGTATTATAGGAGGTTAGTGTTGGACTTTTCGAGAATCGCTAAGCCAATGACGTCGTTAATGAAAAAAGATTGTAAGTTTGTTTGGAGTGATAAGTGTGAGGAGCCCTTTCAGACGTTAAAGGAGCTTTTAACTACGGCTTTGGTGCTGACTTTGCCAGATGGGGGTGATTCTTATGTTGTGTATAGTGATACCTCTTAAAATGTTTTGGGATGTTTTTTAATGAAAAATAGAAAGGTGATTACATATGCTTCGAGACAATTGAAGCCATACGAAGCAAACTATCCCAATCACGATCTCCAGCTAGCAGCAATCATGTTTGCTTTAAAGATATAGAGGCATTACTTGTATGGAGTGAAGTATAGGATCTACACGGACCATAAGAGTTTAAAGTACTTTTTCACTCGAAAGGATTTGAATATGAGGCAAAGGAGATGGCTTGAGTTGATGAAGGATTACGATTTAGATATCAAATTCCAAGAAGGGAAAGACAATGTGGTAGCAGATGCCCTAAGTCGTAAACCTAGACACGGAGTGAATTCTCTAGTGGTCGCTAACTAGCTGTATAGAGACGTGGAGAGAATTAACTTAAAGATAGTGAGAGAGCGAGAGTTGGAAGGAATTGTAATCTTAGTATCCAACCAATAGTGTTGGAGGAGATTAAGGAGAACAAGAATGGAGATGTGAAGTTGGATAGAAAAAACGAGAAATTGAAAGTATGAAAGGCTATGGACTTCAAAATCCATGAAGATGGAAGCTTGAGTTATAAAGGAAGGTGGTGTGTCCCACTGAAGATTTGAAATGGAGAATCATGGAGGAAGGTCATAATACACCGTATTCGGCTTATCCTGGAGCACTACAAAAAAACGGCCATATAGCAATGGAGTATTAGCTACGGAATTTAATTCGTCTTTAATTTGGAGACGGATTATAAAATTCCGTTACTGAAATTATGTAGCGACGGATAATTTTATTCCGTCTCTGAATTAGAGATGGATCAAAAAATCCGTCTCTAGATATAGAGACGGATCAAAAATGCGTCTCTAATAATTGGAAGATGTAATGTCACTGCTAATATTTAGAGATGGAATTGTGGAACCATAGCTATTACTGTTCCCACTTTATGTTATTAGACTCAGCTATTTACAATATGAGTAAATTTAGGAAGAAGCAAAGCTCTTTCAATGTCGATCTAAAAAAATCACTACTTCACTCTTTCAGTTCATTGTCACTCACCCTCACTTCACTATGAATTAAACCAAACTAAATGTCACTCCATAAAATACAATTGTGATTTTTGATTAAAACCAATTAAAACAAAATCAATCAGTTTGCTCTGAATGTAATTGTGTTCACATGGTTTGATTTCGACCCCTGCAGTTTTATGTCCGACTTCGACGGCGCCATTGGTTCGATCTTCGTCGCATGTTAACACGACGCCCCTGCAGTGGTAATCTTTACCTGTTTTTTGGGATTTTTTGCTTTTATCAGTTATAAATTAGGATTTTAGGGTTTGTTAAGACTGAATTTAGAGCACGAATTTACTGAAGTGATCAAATTTCTAGGTTTGACGAAATTTCGTGGTGTTATTTTAAATTCACTGAAATTTACTGAATTTCAAACCATGGAGTAAAACTAAACTGAAATTTGATTACTTGAATATGAATTGGGGGTCCAATTAGTTTTGAATATGAATTAATTTTAAATTCAGTAAAACGAAATTTCGAATAAAACTAATTCATATTCAAAACGAATTGGTGTTATTTTAAATTCACTGAAATTTACTTGAATATGAAAATGAATTGATGTTATTTTAAATTCACTGAAATTTTTGGGTTTGAACCCCAATTGCAAAACGAATTTACTGACTTTAGAGCACGAATATGAATTGGTGTAATGCTTTTAAGGTAAAATGTAAAACCTTGTGAAAGAATTTATCATTCTCTTTATACCTTGTAAAACTTCTTTCATACAATTGCCTATTTTACTTACTAATTTGCAATATCATTTACTTTTTAAACGCTTGAAGCAAGAGTGCTCATGGGATCCGTCAAATGCATCGGAGGTGAAGAAAGGTTGGATTTCCAAATGTGCAAGGCGTCTAAGTAGTATTGTGTGTAAGGTTGTAAAGATCCATCTTATGAACCCAAATGGTGTGCTGCTACTATAAGGCAACAATTGCTCAATGATAGAGAAGATGGGGAATTTAAAAAGAAATCCGACAAATGTTCCAAAACTAGAACAAGCAATCCTTCTTAGAAGGTCCACCATCGTCAAGGGTCTATTTCCGCCGAAGAAGTTAAGCTAAACCTTGTAAGTGCCTAAGATAGCATGTACCCAAGTTTGAATGCACCATTTTAAAACAGCATGTACCTGATGCACCATTGTACATACCTGCTGTAGCATGTTTAAAAGCTTCTCAAACATAATTTCCTCATAATTACCTGATTTTCCACGGGTTTTACATCGACTTTCCTCATGCTTCATCAGTAGGAATTTGCTGTAACTTCATTCTAAGTTTGATTTAGTTGAGTACTTGCGCATTGTAGGACAATATAATATTAAAAAACTTTTCAGTTTTGTAATTTAATTAAAATATGAGCAGGAGAAGAAGCTGGGGCGTAAGCCCACTGCTGCAGAGCTGTATTATGATAGTCATGCTGATAATGATGGCAAATTGGTGAATGCTAAGGCACAAGAGGTGTGGGTTAGTTTTTTTATTCCCCAAACTAAACAATGGTTCCAAGTTTCAGTTTTTAAGTTTCAATTTCTCGTCCTTAATCGCTAATATTCCTGGTACATAATTTATCAAATAGCAACCTGCAGCACATCACCCCTGCACCACTGCCACACACCAATGTAAAGCACTACTGAATTGATGTAAATTAAGGATAAATTTGTGGAATGATTTAGTTTGATTAATAATAGCTGATTGATAACAAGTGACTTGAGGTCATTACTCTCCAAAAGTGGCTTGAGGTCACAACTCTCCAAGTTGATTCTTAATTTTTGCGTACCTCTCTAGCTAGTTCTCTTGCTACTTATATTACATTCAATTACTCAAAATAGCATAACATGCCTTAATTACTACTACTACTACTACTACTACTACTACTACTACTACTACTACTACTACTACTACTACTACTACTACTACTACTACTACTACTTGCAATATTCTCAAAATAACAGGAGAAAGTAAACTAATAAGTTAAAATAAGATGAGCCAAAATAAAAGCTAGTGGTTAGGTGAGTCAGTTGTTGTTGTTGTCGGGTTGTGTCTGCTGTTCTGCCTTCTGTTGTTTGGGCTTCTTCCTTCGGCTATACTTGTAAGTTAGTGGTGGTGTGGGACAGTTCATTACAACCACCCACCCTAACCAGCTCTTCTGCCTTCTGTTGTTTCTGCGTTTTTTACCCTTATTACTGGGGCTCTGCTTTTTTTTTTTTTATAGTTTCATTGTTTACTCTTTAAGGGGTTTAATGACAAAACATCATTGCTTTTGATCCTTTGTTTTGAGCCTTTCGTATTTAAAGTTCTTAACATTATGTTCGAATTTTTTATAGGATGAATTTCAGAAGAGGAAAGCTGCTAAAGATGAATGTGACGGTGAGACTCGAAAAACAAAAGATCAGGTATTTTTTGAAGCAACAGGTGGGTGGAATAAAAAGGGTAGGGTATTTGGCATGGGCGCAGCAACTACTTCCTACTTCAAAAGGCCAACATATGAAGAAAGGAGGGAAAAAAAGTCCCGAACAGATTACATAAAAGCTTTGGAGACTCAAGTTGAAGAGTTAAAGGCAGAAAATGTCGAGGTAAAGAAAGAATTGCATCAAACAAAAGATGCGCTTGTTGATACCCAAAAAAACGTCATTATAACACAACAAGCTCTTGTCGATACTCAAGATCATGTGAAGAACGTTGAAAAACAAGTGCAAGCTATCATGCAAATGCAAGCCAGGCCTAATCATCCTTGATTTGTATTTACAGCCTTGTTTCCTTTTACTCTTGCGAAGTAATCATAATCTAAGCCCAATGTATATATGTGTTGGTTGTGGAGAACACCTACATATTTGGTCATGTTGTGTGCATGATTTTTGTTGTTTTAGTTGGTACATCGTAGGCTGTAGCTTGGCAAATTTTGGAAGCTTCAACATCAACTGCAAAATTTTGGAAGCTTACCCTAGTAGTATGCTCACTGCCCCTTGTATTTTTTTATGTCGGGACAGTTGGAGCTTATGATATTTACGCATTGTGATTAATTAAGAGCTCTATGCATTGCTTTTGTTGTTGCAACGCATAGTTGGTATATATGCCTTGAATGTTGAACAATAGGCCTAACGGTCTTAAAAAATGTATTATGTATAAATATATTTATACTAGTGTATTTATCTATTATTTTTGTTTATGTTGTGTTGTTATTATAATTGTGTCAAATCCATTACAAACAATTTTTTACAGGTTTAGTCAATTTGATTGGAAGACAATTGTGGATAGCGTCTCTCTAAATTAGAGCCGGATAGAAAAAATCCATCACTAACATTAGATAGCTAGTAGGCAATTGTTTCCAAAGTTAGGGACGAATTTTAAAAATCCGTCACTAAAAGTAGAGACATAATTTAGCAATCCGTCCCTACTATTAGTGACAGATTTTAACAATCCGTCCCTAGTGACGGATTTTAACAATCCGTCACTAAACCCGGTGACCAGACTTGCTACGGATTTTAGCTACGGAATATTTTCGTCCCTACTTTAGTGACGGAAGAAAAGTAATCCGTTACTAATTCAAATTAGCGACGACTGATAAGTTCATTTTATATTCATTATTTGCCCCCATTTCATGTTCGTTTTTGGCTCTAATAAGGCTCCTTTGAGCCTATTCTACTAACTTCGGTTGCTTTTAGTGTATTTGCTTTGCTTTGACGTTTATTGCAGGAATTGATGCTTTTGTATCGATTTTCCCTGAATCCCGCGCATTTGGCAAGTTAGTGAGAGTCTTGACCATTTTGAGAAGCTAAAAGGAAGCTAGGACATAACTTAGAAGCCCCGGGAAAGCATAGAAGTCGAGTTTTAGAAGTTACGAGCGAAGCCGGAAGCCCGAAGGCTTCCTGATCAGTCCGTCCGGCCAAGGTGCACTGTGCCCGGTTCGGGTGCATCACAGCCGGCCGGCCGGGCACAATGATTTCTACGAGTTTTTGGCCCGTTTTCACCAAATTTCGACTTAGTAATTAATGTAATTTTCCCTAGGATTTGATTTACGCACTTTATTAATTTAGAACCCTAGTTTCAGTTTAGTTTTCTCTCAAAAGAAAAAGGGATTATTGGGAATTCATTCAATCATTCAATTCAATACAAATTCAGGTTTTAATTCAATCTTAATTTTATTCTCTTTAATTCATGTTTAATTTTAATTTATGTTTTTAGTTTTAGTTTCTTTAATATTTTATGCCCCAATTTCTTGTTTTACTTTTAGTTTATAATTGTTGATTATCTCTTTAATTATGATCATGTCTTTAGTTTTGTTTTCTACAATTGCTTTAGTTTTTATTATCATGAGTGAGTAGTTAGTTTTCTAGGGTTAGGGAAACCTTGACTAATTAATGGACTAATTAACTTAGATTGTTTCAATTCCGCAATTAGTAGCCAAATTCCTATTATTGGCGTTTTGGTTTAAAATTGAATTGTGCGCAGATTTAGTTGTAATTTTGGTAATTGTTGAATTTGATGCCGAGAGGTAAAAGTACCACAATAAGATCACTGAATAATAGGCGGAATTAGTCTAGGTATGAGCGAGGGCCGCTAGATGAGTTTTGCGGGAGTCTAAGTTCGAGAGAATTAGTGAGCCCTTATTTGATGATAATTGTGAGATTGAACGATCTTTGTTAGTGAATCCATTAGTTGTTCTTGGGGACCCGAATGACCCTAGGCTTAATTTATAGTTCTAATCTTCGTCAATTCCCGTAATTAATTAGCAGTCAATCAGTAGTCAGTTAGTTAGTCAACATTTCTCAACTAAGGCCCTTTACATGGTTTAAGCTTTTTAGAACTAATAGAGTTCAATTGCTTCCCTGAGGATTCGATCCTTACTTCCCTAGCTACATTAGTTAGTGTTGTTTGGTTTATTTTCGATAGGTGTGCGATAGCCTCGTTAAATTTTGGCGCCGTTGCGGGGGATGCAATTTTTAATTCTGTTAGTCGGGTTTATACTGTTTTCTTTTTATTATTCTTAGACTCAAAGAACTATTCAGTTCTTTGGGGCTGTTTCTTATCTTTGCTCGGACTTTCCATTATGTGCAGGTTCATAGGTTTATGCAAAACGACCACGAGCCTGATACTTTCATTTTCCCTGAGCCCGAGCGAGTATTTTTGAAGTGGTTGAGACGTAGTAGACGCCGAATATTTCTCCCCTGATCTGTGGAGGAGACCGTTTCTGATTTGTCTCAGTTTTTCGAGTTCACCTTCAACCCGGGGTTTGAAGGGTATTTAGAGGTTGAAATGGCTGCCGAAGGAGAAGGACAAGGTAGAGGGCCACCACCTCCACCACCGCCATCTGCGGTCCGTTCATTGAGAGACTATTCCTTGCCTAGTACGGAGTCTATGGCTGGAGGTTATTCAGTACCCAATACCGATGCTGCTAACTTTGGGCTAAAACCGGCTCTTATGAACATGGTTGAACGAAATCAATTTTCAGGGACATTGAAGGAGGATCCGAATTTACACTTACATAATTTCCTTCAATACTGTGATACTATCAAACAAATGAACGTTTCTAAGGACTAAATTAGGAGGTGAATGTTCCCATTTTCGTTGAAGGACAAGGCTAGAACCTGGTTAAATGATCTTAATATGGCCACAATTACTTGTTGGGAGGACTTGGCTCTTGCTTTTCAATGGAAGTACTATCCACCACAGAGGACTGCTTTATTGAGGAGTCAAATTACTAACTTTAATCAGGAGACAGATGAGTCACTTTATGATGCTTGGGAACGGTTCAAGGAGTTATTGAGAATGTGTCCTCATCATTGGCTTGAGAAATGGTTTCTGGTTCAATCATTCTACAATGGGTTGGGTAATGAGAGTAGAGCTTTGTTAGATTCTGCTGCTAATGGTCGATTCATGAACCAGGAGGTCAATGCTGTATATGAACTGATTGATGAAATTTCCACTCATAATTCACAGTTTGGTAACCTTAGAGGGCATTCCAAGAAGGGTGGAAAACATGTAGTTGATGATAAGTATGAGAGTTTAGCTGCACAAATCAATGCCATAAGTCAGAAGCTTGATAAGATTGGTACTACAGCTCCTCCACCATCACCTGTAGCTGCACTTTCGGGATGCATTGACCCTTTCTGTGATTCCTGTGGTTCATTCGGTCATAGTTCCCACTCATGTACCAGTTCAGTAGAGCAAGTGTGTGCCTTTCAAGCCTACAAGAACAATTCATTTTCTAATACATATAATCCATGCTGGAAGGATCATCCATACTTTTCCTACAAGAACAACAGCAATATACAGAATCCTCAGCAAGCTTTATCACCTCAGCAGGCACCACAGTAGATGCAGAGATATGTACCACCACACCCACCAGGTTTCAGTAGGCCACCACTATCAGCACCACCATTGCCAGTTCAACCTAGTGGTGAAATTTCAGAGCTGGTGAATATGATGCTGCAGATGCAGAAAAATATGGAGGCAATGCAGACTCACAACAAGCACCTAGAGACTCAGATAGCTCAGATTGCACAATCAACTGCTCAAAGGCAACCAGGCCACCTTCCATCACAACCTACACCTCCAGTATCACAGGCACCACATAATCCCCCGAGGGATCATGTTAATGCGATTACTTTGAGAAGTGGAACTGCTTATGAGGGTCCGAAAATGCCTACTGTGATGTTAATTCTGATGTTGCAGGTGGAGCTAAGAAGACCAGTGATGTGGTGATTGAAGATTTAGAGACAGTTCCAGCTAAGGAAACTGAAGCACCTAAGGAGAAGGTAGATGACACATCGATTGATACGATCCCGAGGTCACAGATTAGGTTGCCCTTTTCGAACAGGGTGACCAAGAGTATGAATGATAATCATTTTAGTAAATTTTTAGATATTGTGAAGAATTTGCAGGTTACTGTTCCATTTACTGATTTGATAACTCAAATTCCTACTTATACTAAATTTTTGAAAGATATTTTGAGCAAGAAACGTGAGTTGAATGTGGTGGAGACCGTAGCACTTACGGAGGAGTGTAGCGCTATATTGTAAAACAAGTCACCTCCTAAGTTGAAGGACCCGGGAAGTTTTTCTATCCCTTGTAACATTGGCCCTTTATTTATTGATAAAGCTTTATGTGATTTAGAGGCTAGTGTTAGTGTCATGCCTTTATCTGTTTGTAAAAAACTTGATATGGGTGCTTTAAAGGTTACTAACATCACTTTGTAGGTGGCAGATAGGACAGTGAAATACCGTAAGGGTATTTTGGAGGATGTCCCGGTGAGAGTCGGGAAATTCTTTATTCCTGTTGATTTTGTTGTATTAGATATGGATGAGGATGCTCATATCCCAATTATACTTGGTAGACTATTCTTACACACTGCAGGTGCTGTTATTGATGTCAAAAATGGTAGCTTAACTCTTTCTGTAGGGGATGACAAAGTTACCTTTAATCTTAATGCTGCTCTTAAGAGTCCTATGATGGAACAGTCATGTTATGTTATTGATGTCATTGATGAGATTGTTATTGATGATATGCCTCGATCTACTACAAAGGATCTTCTGGAGGTCGTTGTTTGTGTTGATGTTGGTGCAGGTGAAGGTACAATTGATGCCGATGAATTGGTCCAGGATCTCACTGGTGAGGAATTAAATCCGGTGGAGAGCCGGAAATTTATTGAGTTACCACAAGAGGTTTGTTGTGTTATAGAGGTAACCCAACCCGAGATGAAACCCCTCCCCTCTTCTTTGAAATATGCTTTTCTAGATGATAAGGAGTTGTACCCAGTCATTGTTAGTGCTTCTCTTACTGATAGTCAATTAAATAAACTCTTGTCTGTGCTTAAGTCTCATAAGAAGGCCGTTGTACTATCGATGATTTGACTGGTATTAGTCCTGATTTTTGCATGAGAATTCATTTAGAGGACGGTCATAAACCTTGTATACAGGGTCAACGTTGTTTGAATCCTAACATGCAAGAGGTGGTGAAGAAAGAATTTCTTAAACTTCTAGATGCAGGTATTATTTACTCGGTGCCTGATTCCTAGTGGGAAAGTCCTGTACAGGTAGTCCCTAAGAAAGGGGGAATAACTGTCGTTCGTAATGATAAAAATGAATTGATACCCACTAGAGTTGTTACAAGATGGAGAATTTGTATTGACTACCGAACGTTGAATGTTGCAACAAAAAAGGATCATTTCCCCCTTCCTTTTATTCATCAAATGTTGGAAAGATTAGCTAAGAATAAGTATTTCTGTTATCTTGATGGATATTCGGGTTTCTTTCAGATCCCCATCCATCCTGATGATAGGGAGAAAACTACTTTTACATGTCCTTATGGTACTTTTGCATATTGTAAAATGCCTTTTGGTTTATGTAATGCACCAGCTACTTTTCAACGTTGCATGATGAGCATTTTTTCTAAGTTCATAGAGTCTATTATGGAAGTCTTCATGGATGATTTTAGTGTTTATGGTTATGATTTTGATTCAGGTTTGACTAACTTGACTAAAGTTCTCGAAAGATGTGAATAGGTGAATCTAGTTTTAAATTGGGAAAAATGTCATTTCATGGTCAATGAAGGAGTAGTTTTGGGACATTTGGTGTCCGAACGTGGTATTGAGGTGGATAAGGCGAAAATACAGGTAATTGAGCAATTGACACCTCCGGTGAATGTAAAAGGGGTAAGAAGTTTTTTGGGTCATGCTAGTTTTTATCGCAGGTTCATTAAGGATTTCTCTAAAATCGCGAAACCACTAACTCAATTGCTTTTAAAAGACGCTGAGTTTAAATTCACTGATGAGTGTCTTGAGTCCTTTAATATGATCAAAAATGCACTAATCTCGGCACCTATTATACAATCTCCCGATTGGAATTTACCTTTTGAAATAATGTGTGATGCTAGTGATTTTGCAGTTGGTGCTGTTTTAGGCCAAAGGAGAGATAAGGTCTTACATGCTAATTATTATGCTAGTAAGACCTTAGATAAAGCTCAAGTTAACTATGCCACCACGGAAAAAGAGTTGCTTGTTATTGTTTATGCATTAGATAAATTTCGTGCTTACCTTGTAGGTTCGAAAGTTATTGTTTACACTGACCATGCAGCCTTTAAGTACCTACTTGGGAAGAAGGAAGCCAAACCAAGGCTTATTCGGTGGATTTTATTGCTTCAAGAGTTTGATCTCGAGATTCGTGATAAGAAGGGAGCAGAGAATGTGGTAGCTGACCACTTATCGAGGATACGGTATGATGATGGGGATATCTCCACCCCCATTGAAGACTCTTTTCCTGATGAACATCTGTTTGCAGTTTGAGTGAATTCTCCTTGGTTTGCTGATTTTGCTAATTACGTTGTAGGAGGTGTCTTACCTTCTGATTTGATTTATCAGCAGAAAAAAAAGTTTTTGCATGATGTTAAGCGATATTTTTGGGATGATCCTAACCTGTTTCGTGAGTGTGCAGATGGTTTATACAGAAAATGTGTTTAGGAATGGGAAGTTTATGGTGTACTTCACCATTGCCATTCATCACCATATGAAGGTCATGCTGGACCTTCTAAGACGATGTTCAAGGTCCTCGAATCGGGTTTTTATTGGCACACTATCCTACAGGACGCTAGAGCCTTTATTATGTCTTGTGATTCATGCCAGCGAACAGGTAATATCTCACAAAGGCACGAAATGGCTCAAACAGGTATATTAGAAGTTGAAATTTGTGATGTTTGGGGCATTGACTATATGGGACCCTTCCCATCCTCTAATGGAAACCGCTTCATATTAGTTGCTGTAGATTATGTTTCTAAATGGGTCGAAGCTCTGGCTACCCCCATTGCGATTCTAACACCGTGTTGAGATTGTTTAAGCAGGTCATCTTTCCTAGGTTCAGAGTCCCTAGAGCTGTTATCAGTGATGGGGGGAAGCATTTCCATGAGAAGAGGCTAGATAAGCTGCTAGAGAAGTACGGTGTCTTCCACAGAACGGGATTGGCGTACCATCCACAAACCAGTGGTAAAGTGGAGGTTTCAAACCGAGAAATCAAAGCCATCCTAGAAAAGACGGTTGCAAAATCGAGAAAGGATTGGACTAACAAGCTATATGATGCTCTATGGGCGTACAGGACGGTTTTTAAAACTCCAATTGGCACTTCACCGTTCCAGTTAGTTTATGGTAAAGCGTGTCATCTACCGGTTGAGCTAGAGTACAAGGAATATTGGGCAGTAAAGGAGCTGAACATGGATGCTAAGCTTGCGGGAGAAAAGCAACTTCTTCAATTGAATGAGCTCGATGAATTCCATTTAGCTGCATATGATAGTGCCAAAATATATAAGGAGAAGACTAAGAGGTGGCACGACAAGAGAATCATGAGAAGAGAGTTTCAAGTTGGTGACAAGGTACTTCTATTCAACTCCCGTCTCATATTATTTCCTGGAAAGCTGAAATCCAGGTGGAGCGGTCCTTTTATGGTTACTTTAGTGAGAAAATTCGGGTTCGTTGAGGTTCAAAATGATAAAGGTGAAAAGTTTAAGGTTAATGGACAACGATTGAAGCTCTATTATCAAGGCGATGCGGTTGGATTAGTGGAAGAGGTGCATTTCCACAATCCCGACTCCTACTGACCACTTCACACTACGGTCAAGCTAATGACCTTAAAAAAGCGCTTTGCGGGAGGCAACCCGTAGGTAGTTCAGTTTTTTTTTTTCATGCTTTCGTTTCACTTTTTCGTAGTTTATTAATGTGTAAATGTGAGGGACTAACGGTTTTTGTGAAGTGCTTGTGTTTTATAGGTTTAGGGGCATTTTTGAAGAAGAAAGTGGCAAAACGGCCTCAAGGTGCACTGTGCTCGGCCAGCCGGGCTTGTTGCACTCGAACCGGGCGAACTAAATTTCAACCGAGCGCGCATCACGATTTGGGGGACTTAGAAAATTTTTCGCGAAAAAAATTGAGCTATCACTGTGCCCGGCCAGCCGGGCACAATGCACCCCAACCGGGCAAAATGATTTTGAACCGGGCGCGCGTCACGTTATCCACCACTTAGAAAAAAAACACTCTGTCGTCATAGCCGGTCGGTCGGGCCTGCTGCACCCGAATCGGGCGCACTGCAGCCTAACCGGGCCTGTTGCACGCCCCCCCAGGGTGTTTATGCGGTATTTGGTGGTTAGATGTGAG
>PYUH01000082.1:391032-407442 GCA_016808085.1 Suaeda aralocaspica | reverse complement strand
TAGATTTGATTTGCAAAATATCTAAGATTTAGACTAGAAATCAGATTACAAAATATATGGTGCAAAGATATGTATCCGGTTTTGTTAGGATTTTCTTGTTATCCTAATCTTAGTTTGTTATGCCATATATCTAAGGTAGTTAGGATATGTTTAGATTTCTGAAATATTGTGTGATATGTTTAGCCTATAAATAGGATGTAAAATACATCAATAAAATTCAGATTTGAGAGATTAAACACAAAGTGTTTCCGGTTTTCTTTTGTTTCACGAAGTAAACAATTTTTGAGAGTTTCTTGTGAGAAATTCGAATTGAGTGAGTGGTGCTTTGCTTTATCTCACGTGAGGATAGTTCTTAGGATTTGAGGGTGCTTTGCTTTAATCAAATTCTACTAATTATTCGCCTTAGAAGTTCAGATTTGTGGTGCATAGCTTTATCAAATTTGAAATCTAAGTTTCTTTGTGTGAGTGGCGTTTGTCTATAACAAAATTCACATCAATTTTTCTGCTCACCGCCAGCCAGTGCCCGGTAGTAGATATTTGGACTTAGATTATTTTACTACTTGTGATTAGATCAGCGCCACTGAGGGACCTAGGATTAGATGGTTTGTCGGGTCAGGCAAGAAGGCTTATGTCGACTTGCCTAACCCCGCTATTACACGGATCACTTCCGATCCGGCAACTTGGCTCCTACCGCTTGTTTACCCTAATGACGCCCCTGCTACCAGTCAGCAGGCTTACATTTGCCGCGGGTCGAGCCGCCCCTCTTCTTCCCAGCCATTAGAGCAGCCTCCGGTTGATGCACCCCCTCAAGGGGCAACACTGATCAGTCCTGGAGATACGCCATGGGTAAGCTGCAGAGTCAGTTTGATACCTTTCAGATACAGCAGCAGCAATTGATCCAGCGTTTGACACTTTTCAACAGGATCACACCCGTGCTATGTATCCATCTATGATTATTTTGTGTGTTCTGGTGTTGTTCCCTCAGTTGGTCCCCACCCTTCCTGGTATACTTTTAACCCAGGAGAGGGGTCCAGTAGAGGAGCTGCTGCTGAGACAGGTGCTGGTGCTGATGGTGATGATGATGATGACGATGATGATGATGGTCCTGACACAGATGAGTTCATGGAGAGCTCAGATTGAGGAGCAGCTGGCTCCAATTTACCTCCTTCAGCATGAAGACATTGCTGAGTCCGACTTAGGGGAGGTAAGTTTTATTGCTTTCTTAGTTTAGATTTTACTGCTTTCTAGTATAGTTTTTATTGCTTTCTTAGGATAGTCATATGGTTTGTAGTACTTGTTAGAAGTAGGAGTTTACATATGACCAAAAAAAAATGTATTGCTTTAATAGTTTAGATTTTTATTTTGCTTTTAGTAGTTAGTAGTTGAATTGTATGAATTGATTGAAATTGTTGATTAATAAGCATTAATGTAAACTTTATGAATAATGATTTCCCTGTGCCCCGCATCTTATTTAAAAATGTTTCTGATTGATTCGAGCATGTGATGAGCTATGTTTTGGGAATTGCCAACTTGGACTTGAACTTGACTTAGCTTCATACAGTTTCTAATCTTGCCATTATAGCCATGTGTAGAGTAGAGGCTTGAACTGTGTTAACGGGAGGATTTGAGCCGCATACTTTATTATATGCTTATTTCTTTTCATGTGTGCTTAGTTCCTGGTGCTTGTATGATCCGTGTTTTGGCTTTTGACTCTAGTAGCTTGGCTTTGGCGTGTTACATGTCGTGAATGATAAAAGGCATTCATTTCTTTTAGGAGATTTCAGATTTTAGGCATTCCTTCACAAATTTTCCCTTGGTCCTTATTTTGAGCTTTTTACCCTTCATTTGCATTTTAGCCACATTACAACCCTATTTGGCCTTGTTTTATTGATATATGCCCAAGCTTGGCTTGGGGGAGTTGTGGAGTTGTTTTGTTGATGTTTTGCATTTGTTGGAGGTTTTGGAGGATTGAAAAATTATGGAATGCTAGTTGCTGTTAAAGTTTAATAATAGGTCTCACATTAAGGCTCTGCATACCAATGTCTAGGCTAGTTTTAATGAAGATTTGAAATGTTACATTTTATAATTGGCCTAGTTATGTATGTGTGATGATTTTGTCTTTGACATATCATTAAGAGTTGTGAACCTAAGTTTGAAAAAAAAAATTTGAAAGTTAAAAGTAATGAAAAGAAAAAGAAATGAAAAGAAAAAAAAGAAAAAAAAAATGAGAAAAATTGGAAAAAAAATGTTGAGAAAGAAAGAGCTTGTGATTTTGGAGTTGTTGAAGTATAAAGTTCTATGGTATGATGTGATTCTATAAGAAATTGGTGTTATGTTGGAGTTGGATGTGGAGCTGTTGATTATGTACTTTGATTTTTATATGCGTACAACCCGCATTTACCACCACATTATCCCAAATTTTATCCTACCCATCACCCTAGCCACGTTACAAGCCTATAAAGACCTTTTTGATCGGCATGTACATGTTTTTAGTTCTTGTGAAGTGAGTCAATTGCCAAAGCTAGTGAGTATTACTTGCATTTCGAGTCGACTTCCGCATTAGGATTGAGTGACTAACCTTAAACACGTGCATGAGGTGTAAGATGTGGGTTTGGGTTCTCAAAATTTGCATTCAAACACTTATTGCATTTGCATTCGTGTTCGGGATTAAGGCTGAGCTTCATTGTTCATGCTCATTTTTATGTGTGGAGTGACACCAAGTGAGTTACTCTAGTCATCGACTTCTATTTCTTACATGGTTGACTATTTGATTTTGATTGAAGTGGATGGCGGTCAAGGGATTTTAATGGGTTGGTTGAGGAACTTACATGCTCGGAATTGCTTGAGTTGATTTGTTTTTCAAAGTTTTAGGGGTGAAGTCATTGTTTGTTTAGTTGTTTGCTTGAGGACAAGCAAAGGCTTGGCTTGGGAGAATTTGATAAGTTCATTTTATATTCATTATTTGCCCCCATTTCATGTTCGTTTTTGGCTCTAATAAGGCTCCTTTGAGCCTATTCTACTAACTTCGGTTGCTTTTAGTGTATTTGCTTTGCTTTGACGTTTATTGCAGGAATTGATGCTTTTGTATCGATTTTCGCTGTATCCCGAGCATTTGGCAAGTTAGTGAGAGTCTTGACCATTTTGAGAAGCTGAAAGGAAGCTAGGACATAACTTAGAAGCCCCGGGAAAGCATAGAAGTCGAGTTTTAGAAGTTACGAGTGAAGCCGGAAGCCCGAAGGCTTCCTGAACAGTCCGCCCGGCCAAGGTGCACTGTGCCCGGTTTGGGTGCATCACGGCCGGCCGGCCGGGCACAGTGATTTCTACGAGTTTTTTGGCCCGTTTTCACCAAATTTCGACTTAGTACTTAATGTAATTTTCCCTAGGATTTGATTTACGCACTTTATTACTTTAGAACCGTAGTTTTAGTTTAGTTTTCTCTCAAAAAAAAAAGGATTATTGTGAATTCATTCAATCATTCAATTCAATACAAATTCAGGTTTTAATTCAATCTTAATTCTATTCTCTTTAATTCATGTTTAATTTTAATTTATGTTTTTAGTTTTAGTTTCTTGAATCTTTTATGCCCTAATTTCTTGTTTTACTTTTAGTTTATAATTGTTGATTATTTCTTTAATTATGATCATGTCTTTAGTTTTGTTTTCTACAATTGCTTTAGTTTTTATTATCATGAGTGAGTAGTTAGTTTTCTAGGGTTAGGGAAACCTTGACTAATTAATGGACTAATTAACTTTCAATTCCGCAATTAGTAGTCAAATTCCTATTATTGGCTTTTTCGTGTACAATTGAATTGTGCGCAGATTTAGTTGTAATTTTGGTAATTGTTGAATTTGATGCCGAGAGGTAAAATTACGACAATAAGATCACTGAATAATAGGCGGAATTAGTCTAGGCATGAGCGAGAGCCGCTAGATGAATTTTGAGGGAGTCTAAGTTCGAGAGAATTAGTGAGCCCTGATTTGATGATAATTGTGAGATTGAACGATCTTTGTTAGTGAATCCATTAGTTGTTCTTGGTGACCCAAATAACCCTAGGCTTAATTTATAGTTCTAATCTTCGTCAATTCCCGTAATTAATTAGCAGTCAATCAGTAGTCAGTTAGTTAGTCAACATTTCTCAACGAAGGCCCTTTACACGGTTTAAGCTTTTTAGAATTAATAGAGTTCAATTGTTTCCCTGAGGATTCGATCCTTACTTCCCTAGCTACATTAGTTAGTGTTGTTTGGTTTATTTTTGATAGGTGTGCGATAGCCTCATCAAGGATGTGGTTAGTNTAACGACAAAGTCAGTAACGGAAGAAATCCGTCTCTAAATTAAATCCGTCTCTAAGCTGGTCTAGTGACGGATTTTTGGTGTTTAGAGACGAATTTGGTCCATCCCTAAAATCAATTTTTTTTTGTAGTGGAGGTGATAAGCTGTATAAGGATTTGAAAAAGGTGTATTGGTAGCCTAGAATGAAAAGAGAAGTGGTTGAATTCGTGAGCAAGTGTCGTACTTGTCAAAAAGTGAAATTTGAGTATAAAAGGCCACAAGGAGAAGTTCAACCACTTGAGATACCCGGATGGAATTAGGATTGCATATCAATGGATTTTGTAACCTGATTGCCAAAATCAAGGAAACAAAATGATACCATATGGGTTATGGTGGATAGACTTACTAAATCAACGGTGTTTATACCGATGAAGGAGACTTGGATAATACAAAAACTTGCAAAGGCTTACTTAAAGCATGTTGTGGGGCTACATGGAGTTCCAAAGGATATCGCGTTAGATAGGGATTCTAGGTTTCCACTATAAGAAAACAGCAATTTTGTGACGGAAACATTCCTTCGCAAACTTCAAAAAATCCGCCGCAAATAGGATTTGAGACAGAAATCCGTCGCAAAATGTCCGTCTCTAAAATTTTTGTTGCAAATTTCCAAACATGCGACGGATATTTACCTGCTGGGTCAATCTTTTTTGCGACGGAATTTTCCGTCTCAAATAAAACAGTTAGCGACGGAAATATAATCCATCACTAACTTTGCGATGGAAAAGTCCCTAGCAAAGTTAGGCAATTTTGCGACGGAAAATTCCCTTGCAAAAGACGGACGAATTCCGTCACAAATGGTGACAAAAAAAAATTATAATGCACTTTTGCGACGGAATATTCCACGAAAACAACTATAACCCTTCTAAACAATGCCAATAATCTCTGCAAAAAAAACAACTTTTCTATATTGATACAACAATATTACTTGTAGAAGTGTGTGGTGAGATTACATACACAATATTAGTATCTTGATACCGCCTACAACATTGATCATAGCCAATATTCTCATACAATCAATAGCCAAACAAACATAAATAATGTACAAGTCAAGGATCACTTCACCAAGACTTACAGCATAATCACCTTACACAAAATCAACATTCAGCAACCTAAGCATCATCTCACTATTCTCAAACCAAACATAAGTCTAAACTCAATAGAATTGAATCTAGTAATCTACAATTTTAACCTAAAGAAACTTTACTACCCAATTACCATTTACATAAAACACTTCATGTTTTTCATTGTACTAAGGTAACAAACACATCAATAGCCAATTTCAACAAAATATAACAAAATCATAGAAATTGAAATACCAAATTCATGATTTATGAATTTGTCGTTTTTTTGCAAGGGAAATTTGCGACGGAATTAAGTCCGTCGCAAATTTGCGAGGGAATCTCCGTCATAAAAATATTTGGTCATCTGATTTGGTTTGTCACTATTTTGCGACGGATATATCCGTCACAAATAAGTGGAATTCCGTCGCAAACTTGCGACCGAAATGGAATCCGTCGTAAACTCTATATTTGCGACGAAAATAATTTCCGTCGCAAAAAATCCATCGCTATTTCCCCGTTTTCTTGTAGTGTTCTTTTGAAATTCTGGAAAGGTGTCTAGGAGAACTTCGGTACAACGTTGAAAATGAGTACAACTTTCCATCCACCAATCGATGGACAAACAGAAAGAACCATACAGACTTTGGAGGACTTGTTCAGAGCTTGTATAATGGATTTCAAGGGAATTGGAAGGATTATTTGGATTTGATTGAGTTCTCATACAATAATAGCTACCATGCAAGTATTTGCATGACACCTTTTGAATCCTTGTATGGAACAAAGTTCAGAAGTCCCTTGTGTTGGAGTGATATAACTGAGACAATGATTTTAGGACTTCAATTGATTGAAGAAACGACCAATAAGGTAAGAGTGATACAAGCAAAGATTCAAGCAACACAAGATAGATAAAAGTTTTATGCCGACCAAAAACGTTAAGAAATGGTGTTTTAAGTTGGTGACAAGGTGCTATTTAAAGTATCACCGATGAAAGGTGTAACGAGGTTCGGAAAGAAGGGAAAATTGAGCCCAAAACACCTATCAAAGGAGAGCTTCATAGACCAATCCTTTATAGACCTATCAACGGAGTTTTCAAGGATGGCCTTGACCTCTCGATCAGAGATCTCATATTGCCCATTTGTTTGGGGATGGTAAGCTAAGGAGACCTTATGCTTCACCCCATACTTAGCGTGGAGTGCTTGAAGAGTTTGCTTGGCAAAATGCAACCCCCCATCACTAATAACAGGCCGAGGTACTCCGAACCTCGGAAAAATTATCTCGTTGAAGAGTTTATAACCACCTTTGAGTCATTAGTGGGAGAAGCGATGGCTTCTACCCATTTTGACACATAATTAACAACAACCAATATAAATTGGTTCCCAAAGGAGGTTGAAAAAGGTCCCATAAAATCCATTCCCCAAACAGTAAATATTTCAAGCTCTAAAATGTTGCTAAGGGGCATTTCAAGCCTTCTCAAAACGTTTCCAGTGCGTGACACCGGTCACATAACTTCAGAAAAGACCAAACATCTTTAAATATGTTTGGCCAAAAGAAACCACATTGCAAAACCTTGGCTAAGGTTTTTGTTGTACGCCAATTCAACGATCCAGATTAACTCTCAAAGTAGAATCTGTGTGAATAGGCGATGAACAATGGATGGATGACAAGTGTCCTCTCAAATACCACAAACACATTTAAGCAATAAGAGCCAAGTGAGAAGGGGAAACCCCCATTACACGCCGGGTATTCTACTCCGTCCCCTATCAACAATTGGAAAAGGCACATTCCTCTATTGTTAGGAGTATAAGGCAGTGAACCTCCATGGGTATAAATACCCTCAAAAATCAGAGCTTCAGGGCATTCAATTCACATTTATTATTACAATTCATTGTACTCTATCTCTCTTTCTTTCTACATTTCTCTCTAATAATCCTCATTCAGTAACTTACTTAAGCATCGGAGGGGAAGAAATCCTCCAAGGATTTATTCCTTTGTGTAGGTATTCTTGCACGCCAGATTAGAAGCTCACCAACCTGTTCACTGTCAACACCCACTCTAGTGCACTCGCCAAGTCCTCTCGCCAGCTCACACCCCAAAGTTTAATTAGAATCCTTTAAATTGTAACCTTGTAACTGTTTAATTAGAGCTCATATGCCCACCACAAAGAGATTAGTGGCACTTGAAAATGACATCCTTAATTTCAGAATCGGGAGAACAACGTCGAAAGAGGCCATCAATTCCTCTTTTGAACAATAAAGGATCATCCCAATAGTAAATCCGAATATCATGTAAGAAATTCCACCTTTATTGGTAGGTCGAATCAGGCAGAATAACCTCAGCACTAAGGTAGTTTGAATAATCCACAAATCATGGAGTAGGGGTGGATGTAGCTGCCATTTATTGATCTGAACTTCGAAGGTTTGATTGAAGCTACAAAGAAGGATGCAACCATGGAGAAATTAATTGCCTATGGAGACACAAGTCTAATGGGGTCATCTAAGGTTGACATTTGCGTGTGCATGGTCCCACATACCTAGGTTGGCACGTAAATCAAGGGAAAGAAATGGTTGATAAGGGGAATAAGTTGGTTTTGCCTATGAGTTTTCTCCTACTTCACTTGATAGGGTTTTCTCATTTCAGGCTTTTATTGCTTTGAGTCATAGTGGTTTATTACCCATCAAATTCTATTGAGAGGTCGAGGGAAATATGTTCAGAAGGTTTCTGGATTAAAAGATCGAATCTTCAAAGGCTTCTTGAAGAGTTACTCAAAATCTTGGAAAATGCGCAAAAATCGAGCAACAAGTAGTGGCGAGTTGTTGGGCGGTTTTTGATGTGTTTGCGCAACGTGTCTTTTCCTTCAAAACAGGAGCAATTTGCTGGATATTTTAGTTTGTCATGTTGTTAGTTAGGTTGCTCAGATAGTTCTCTAAATTATATTGGGTTGTTAGAGTATTTGCGAAAATCCCATGCTTATCCACAAGGATAGCCGAATTTGAGGGAGCTTGTTATCCTAGTTTGTTTTGATTTGTTTCTATATCTTAGAAGGTATTTAAGATTTATAAGGAGTCTTGTTAAGAGTATTTAGCTATAAATATGATGTAATGAGCCATGTAACAAATCAGATTAAGAGTTTCATAAAAATTTCATTTGTTTTGATCATAAAACAAATTTCCGAAAATTACTAAGAGTTGGTGGTGTTGCCTTTATACTCTTGTGCGTGGATTAAGTAGTGACTTTGAGGGAGATTATTCTTTAATCAAACACTAGTTCATTAACCTAAATTTAAGAATTTTGGTGGCTTAGCCTTTAGTAATTCGTGGATTTAGTTCTTACCCTTGTGAGTTTTTGTATTCATACAAAAATTCATATCAGTTGCTCATAGACGAAAGAGTCATACAACTAAAGGCAAGCGGGATAAATGATAAGTGAGCCGTCACAACATTCTCCGCCCCACCTTTGTCACGTATTTCAAGATCAAACTCTTGAAGGAGCAAGATCCATCAGATTAGTCTCGATTTTGCATCCTTCTTTGAAATACCATATTTCAAAGCCGAAAGATCGGTAAAAACGACAACCTTAGATCCAACTAAGTGAGATCGGAACTTCTCCATTGCATGCACTATGGCTAGAAGTTCCTTCTCGGTAGTTCTATAATTCCGCTGCACCTCATCTAATGTTTTACTTGTATAGTAAACGGCATGCAGCCTCCCATCTTTTCATTGGCCGAGAATAGTACCAACGGCAAAGTCCGAAGCATTACACATAAGCTCGAATGGAAGATTCCAATAGGGATCTTATATGATGCGGGCTGAAATTAAAGCGTCCTTAAGCTGATCAAATGCTATAAGGCATTCTTTAGAAAACACAAACGGGGCATCCTTAAGAAGGAGCTGAGTGAGAGGTTTTGATACTTTCGAGAAGTCTTTTATGAAGCGGCGGTAAAAACCTGCATGCCCCAAAAAACATCTTAGCCCCTTGACATCAATAGGCGGGGGTGAGCGATCTGTAACCTCAATCTTGGCTCTATCCACCCTAATACCATGTTTTGAGATGACATGATCAAGTACGATTCCTTCTTCAACGATGAAGTGCCATTTTTCCAAGTTAAGGACTATGTTCGTCTTTTGACATCGATCTAATGCTATAACGAGATTAGAAAGACATTAATCAAAAGATGAACCCCCAACTTAAAAGTCATCCATGAACACCTGAATGGAGGATTCAAGCATATCAGAAAAAATGGCCATCATACATCGTTGAAATGTAGATGGGGCATTACATAAACCAAAAGGCATCCTTCGATAAGAAAAGGTACCAAAAGGGCATTTAAAGGTAGTTTTCTCCTTATCCTCAGGAATAATCGGGATTTGGAAAAAACCGGAATACCCATCAAGAAAACAATAATGGGCATGACCAACTAAACGCTCAAGCACTTGATTAATAAATGGCAAGGGGAAATGATCTTTCCGAGTGGCTTTGTTAAGTTTGCGATAATCTATACACATGGGCCACCTGGGAACCGTTCTAGTAGAGATCGACTCTCCCTTATCATTTCTAACAATAGTCATGCCCCGTTTTTTAGGCACGACTTGGACCGAGCTCACCCATCTACTATCAGAAATAGGATAAATGATGCCGGCTATAAGTAGTGTGAGCACTTCATCTCGTACTACTTCTTTCATGTTCAGATTCAACCTTCATTGATGCTCAACTGATGAAGCATTGTCATCATTAAGAAGAATCCGATGCATACATAAAGAGGGACTCACTCCCTTTTTGCCTGCAACGGTGTAACCAATAACACTTCGATATTTCTATAAAACACAAAGTAAATTTCGATCAAAGAATCATCAAGTTTAGCATTAATTATAACTAGACAAGACTCCTCATCTAAAAAGGCATATTTCAGAAGGGAAGGAATGGGGTTGAGTTCGATTTTAGGAGGAAGCACAACATGCTTGAACAAGGCTATCACCCACCTCTCAAACATAAACCAAACAACTCTAACTAATATAGCTAGGGAAGTAGGAATCCAATCCTCAGGGAGGCGATTAAACTCTACTAGTTCTGAAAAGTCTAAACTGTGTAAGGGGCCTTTGTGGAAAGTTCGGTAAGAATACTAAAACTAAGAAAACAATAACTAAACTAAAGAAATGATGGGAAATTTATAAATTAAACTCGTATAATAGAAACCTAGGGCAGTTTGTTCACTATGATCAATCAACAAACTCATAAAACACTCACTAATCAATTCATTGGCATTAATTGAACTAGGGCTCACAGGTTGTCACTCCACACAATTCATGACAGTGAAGCCCTAACCCTCACCTCCCAACTAAATATGGAATACAATGCAAAATGTGTTTAAAATGCAATTTTAAGAAACCGAAACCCGCATCTCACACATCATGCAAGTGTTTAAAGGTTTCCACTCATCCTAATTTTCAACTCAAAATGCTATTAATATTCTACGACCTTGACAAAGGATTCACTTCACAATAACCATAGCATGTGCACGAATAACAAAAAGGACTTTAATAAGCTTGTAACATGGCTAGGGTGATGGGTAGGATATATTCGGGATAATGTGGTGGAACGCGGGGTTTACGCATATAAAACCAAGAAAAATCATCAACAACTTCAATAATTATTAACATTCTCGAACATGCAATTCAACCAAATCAAACCAAACTTTTCTTTATTTTTCACATCAACACCATACTTCACAAACTCAAAACTTCTTTCTTTTTATTTCATTTTTTTTTCTCTTTATTATGCTCTTATAATTTTTCTTTACTTTTCATATTTAATAAATCTTAGTTTCATGATTCTTAATGATTTGTTTTTGTTTATAAATTTAATAAACAATAAACATATTCGTCACACATACATAACTAGGCCATGAATAAAATATGACATTTTAATTAACTACAACAGCCTAGACATTGGTATGGAGAGCCTTAAATGTGAAACTTTATAATCAAACTTTTAACAATAACATTTCAACTATTTCACCATCAATCCTTCATAACAACCTTCAAAATTTACTTTAACAACATCACAACCACTTCAACTCCCCTAAACCAAGTTTGGGCATATAATGAATTATGTACCAAGGCTAATAGGCTTGTAATGTGGCTAAAAAATACAAATGAAAGGGATAAAAGCTCAAAACATGGGATCAAGGGAAAAATATTAAAGTAGGAAATGAAACTCTAAGGCTCAAAAGAAGAAATGAAGGCCTTTTATCATGTGCAACATACACAAAACCCACAATTCAAGTTACTAGAATCCAATGTCATACCCATGATCATAATTGCACCAGGAACTAAGCACACACGAAAGAAAAATATGAATGATATTTTATAGGCAAAATTGGATCAAATCTTCTCGTTAACACAGTTCAAGTCCAACACCCAAGCAAGGTTGAAAGAGTTGACCAATAAAAGGAAATCAAGCAATCAAATTTAAGTCATAGCCAACAAATCACACATGTGGATCCATCCGCAGTCAAGAGTCATAAAGTTTTCAAAAATAAGCACAAGGGGTATAGAAGTAGTCAATTCCAACAATAAAACTCAACTGGGACACGAACAATCCATTAAAAAAACTCTCTCAAAAATTAAACCTAAGAAAAACGATACAATCTTTTTGGTCACATGTTAACTCCCACTTCTAAAGAATGGTACAAACCATGCAACAGTCCTAAGAAAGCAGTAAAACTAAGCTAGGAAAGCAATTAAAGCTAACTAACATACCAAACAAAACAAAGGAGAATGAGAAGTTGGAATGGTCTAACCAAATCAGTATATATTCCTAAAAGGAGTCCAATTAAGTACTGAACCAATAATACATCCTACTTGAAATAAATCCTAAAAAAGGAAAGGAACAAACCAATCTCCAGATTAAAAGGGGTAAAAACAAGATCAAAAATAATAAAATAAAAACAATAAAACTAAGAAAATATACAAATATATACATAAATAAAAGAAATCCTCCCCCCAAACCAAATTTTGCCCTGTCCAGAGACAAATAACTATGCAAAACAGAGGAAGGAGGTGAGGCCAAGCTATACTGACCGGGTCCCTAGTACCTAGGATAGTACTGGTCATAAAATGGCTGATAAGGGTAGGAGGCAGGCTCTGTGCTAGGGTCATATGTGGATGGCCAGTTGGGATGGTTCGGGAACCCTTCAACTATTCCAGCCTCGACATTGCTCATGTGCTCTCTCCACTAGACTCTCTGCAGCAAATCAACATCGGAACGGAGTCGTCTAAGTGAATGATCAACCCTGTCAAACCTCTACTGGTTATAGAAATGCACATCATCGAGTCGGTTCATTAGGGGAGTCATATCAAAGGTGGAGGAGGAACGACCGGCATAGCTATGTCTCGATGGCTCAGGTCGTGGTGGGGTTGGATGACGCTGGGGTTGGCCGCCTGCCTACTGAATCAGGTTTACCATCTGAACTACTCTCTTTTCGGAGTCTGCCCTCTCCTGAAGTGGGATGTTGTCAGGTGGAATCCTCCAAGGGTTTTGTCCACCTGGGTGCTCCTGATATGTAAGACTAAGATAGGCATTTGGCAAATAATACCATGAAATTTCCCGAACGCACCAAACAAGTCTCTCTCTATGCCCCCTTTGATAATGTCTCAGAAACCTTGCAGCTCGAAGGGCAGTAATGTCGNATAAGCACAAGGGGTATAGAAGTAGTCAATTCCAACAATAAAACTCAACTGGGACACGAACAATCCATTAAAAAAACTCTCTCAAAAATTAAACCTAAGAAAAACGATACAATCTTTTTGGTCACATGTTAACTCCCACTTCTAAAGAATGGTACAAACCATGCAACAGTCCTAAGAAAGCAGTAAAACTAAGCTAGGAAAGCAATTAAAGCTAACTAACATACCAAACAAAACAAAGGAGAATGAGAAGTTGGAATGGTCTAACCAAATCAGTATATATTCCTAAAAGGAGTCCAATTAAGTACTGAACCAATAATACATCCTACTTGAAATAAATCCTAAAAAAGGAAAGGAACAAACCAATCTCCAGATTAAAAGGGGTAAAAACAAGATCAAAAATAATAAAATAAAAACAATAAAACTAAGAAAATATACAAATATATACATAAATAAAAGAAATCCTCCCCCCAAACCAAATTTTGCCCTGTCCAGAGACAAATAACTATGCAAAACAGAGGAAGGAGGTGAGGCCAAGCTATACTGACCGGGTCCCTAGTACCTAGGATAGTACTGGTCATAAAATGGCTGATAAGGGTAGGAGGCAGGCTCTGTGCTAGGGTCATATGTGGATGGCCAGTTGGGATGGTTCGGGAACCCTTCAACTATTCCAGCCTCGACATTGCTCATGTGCTCTCTCCACTAGACTCTCTGCAGCAAATCAACATCGGAACGGAGTCGTCTAAGTGAATGATCAACCCTGTCAAACCTCTACTGGTTATAGAAATGCACATCATCGAGTCGGTTCATTAGGGGAGTCATATCAAAGGTGGAGGAGGAACGACCGGCATAGCTATGTCTCGATGGCTCAGGTCGTGGTGGGGTTGGATGACGCTGGGGTTGGCCGCCTGCCTACTGAATCAGGTTTACCATCTGAACTACTCTCTTTTCGGAGTCTGCCCTCTCCTGAAGTGGGATGTTGTCAGGTGGAATCCTCCAAGGGTTTTGTCCACCTGGGTGCTCCTGATATGTAAGACTAAGATAGGCATTTGGCAAATAATACCATGAAATTTCCCGAACGCACCAAACAAGTCTCTCTCTATGCCCCCTTTGATAATGTCTCAGAAACCTTGCAGCTCGAAGGGCAGTAATGTCGAGGTAGGGGTTCTCCTCGATCCGGTTCAGCTGGTTGATATCTTTAGTGTGGCCTAGAGTGTCAGCCAGCCATGTAATCATACCACCTATGTAAATGGTGCCTCCCTCTGGAATCTCAGCAAACTGGCGAGCTAGAAAGAACCCGATGTTGTAGTGGAGAGAGGCCGTCTGGCATACCCTTCTGTCACCATCCACAATAGTCTAATCTCATCAGTGTAGACTTGTCCTAACTCTCCTCTCGAAAATAGGCAGTATACTACATATCTAAGGAAGTACCGAAGGGTAGGATGCTGGACCTCTAATGCTTTGGCTGTGGTAGAAGTGAATGTAGAACTGCCATCTGTAATCCGCTCCCACAAAGTTCCCTCGAAATACGGTCCCCACTCATGCTCCGTTCTGGACCATACCGCATTCTCAAGATTCCTTATGAACCTCTCATTTAATTTATCTACATCCATCTCATAGTGATGTCCAAAGATGGTGAAGCTGATGTGTGTCTTTCTTAACGCTGAGGGAGATTCCTATGTAACACGGAAATAGTAGTTGGATAGGAACTCCAGGGTGAGCTCTCTATATGTATGTAGGACCTACTGGCTTTGACTATCAAGACTGGGCATAGTAGCATTGATCCAGTTTCCCCATCCGATACGGTAAGACATTCTCGTTACTTGGTTTGTACGTAATACCGAGTTTGTCACATGTTTGCTTGTGGAAGAACCATGTGGACCGAATTGTTCTCTTGGAGAGCTTTTCATACTGTTTCTGCTTTTCGTGTCGGTTTTGAGGTGGTGCTCTGGAGGATATTGGTTGCTTCCCCTTGGAAGATGAAGAAGATGCCCCAGTTTTGTGAGATTTCTTGGGTCATCCGCCAAGCAATTTTCCAGTAGATTTTCTTCATTATCCTACAAAACATAAGTATGAAAAACAAGGATTAAGCAAGTTTCAAAACCAAAGTCATGGAAATATGAAAGCATAAAGAATCATATGATGCAAGAAGTGTAATGTCATGACCAACGAAATAATCAAAGCATTGTAGACATCATAAAATCAAATTTACAAACAAAGTTAAGCGGAAATTTCGGCATGTCCGGTTTCTAAATGCAACTAAACCAATGAGAACTACAAATTTCTCAACAAATAAGTCCATGAGTGCAACCAACAACATCCATTCCATAAGCATTGATTATATTCTATGCATCCAAAAACCAACATTCTCAAGCTCATATTCAAAGGAAACATGAAAGTGAACACCAAAAACCAACTTCCACCACAATATGAATCCAACCATTAGGTAACTATAATCATCCAAATAACTCCAATAAAACTTTGGGAGCAACAAGACAATAACTAGCTACGGCTAGTAGCAACTCTTAACCAAATTTATAAGCATTAAAGTTCAATAATAAAGTTGCTAATGAGAATTCATGAATAAAGCTAGAACCAAAAGTAAGCATTAAAAACCAATTCAAAGCATGATTTGAACTATTCTAAAAGCTTTAAGCATGAATTTAACTAGTTAACACTTCTAACTCTCAATAAATTCATGAACAATCATCAAAAAAATTCTATGAAAACTCTCACTCAACAATTTAGCAAAAAACTTCCAATTACTCATAATTATCAACTCTAAACATTACAATGAAGCATAAAAATAACCATGAAGCACTTATAAGCAACAACAATCAAGTTGAGAATTAAAAATTAAATTCGTAATAAAAATACCCAAAAATTAGAAATTCATGAAAACTTCATAATACTTCATAAAACATGGATAAAAAGGAATTTATACCTTCGCAGATGATAATAGAGCAAGAATTCGCAAGAAAATTGAAGTAGAAAACCCGAAATTAAGCCAAAATTAGTTCGAAAAATTCAAACCCTATGTGTTGTGATTCGTTGATTTTTTTTAAATTTGAACTCCAAGATATTGTTTAGAGTAGTGACAGGAGTGTTATGTAAAAATTTGGAGTGATTTGGAGTAGTATGGAGTGAGTTATGGGGGTTTGAAGTTGGAAGTTTTTGGGGTTTTAATGGTCTAAAGGAGGAAGAAGAAGATATATTAGGAGAGAGATTAGGTGAGGTTTAAAGATAGAGGAGATTAAAAGATAAAATAATAATGATAAAATATATAATTATAATGATAATAAAATAATTAGGTGGAGGGGGGGGGGGGGGGAAAAAAAAC
>PYUH01000082.1:351000-391016 GCA_016808085.1 Suaeda aralocaspica | reverse complement strand
GGGGGGGGGGGGGTAAAATAACGGCCATGAAAGAAAAAGGTCCCACGCGAATAAAAACAAGAAAAAAAACTGACGGGTGACCGTAGGGGCTACCTACGCCCACAGCGAAGAAAGGGTGAGTGAAGGCTGCGCCCGTAGGTCGCCTCTGCAGAAAATTGCAAAGCTTCTGATCTAAAGTGCGGGCGCATAGAGGAATGTCGGATTTGTTCGCTGCGCCCGTAGCTCGCCTCTAAGGCGCTATTTCGATGATTTTTTTCTTTTTCTCCCTAATTAACGAATTATATTATAAATTATTATTACTAATTGAACTTAAGCGCGTTTTAACTCTTAATCTCTCCTTAATTACCCCAATTAATCATGAAACAGTTAGACCCTTAGCTAGGCTTCAAAAATCAAAATTAAACACTAAACTAAGGTAAAACTAAGCTACGAAAACAACCAAAAACAGACAAAAAACACGCAAAACGAGAAAGAAAGGGATACAAAGCTCGGGTTGCCTCCTGAGAAGCGCTCTTTTATGGTCACTAGCTTTACCATGGTTGCATTAATGATAAAGGTGTTTTAGGATCATCGAGTTGGATGACTTCAACCAAACCGATGACATCTCCTTCATATTATGGCTTCAACCTTTGACCGTTAACCTTGAATACTTTTCCTTTTTCACTTTGAACTTCAACATAGCCAAATTTTCTCACATTTGTCACTGTAAAGGGACCAATCCATATAGATTTCAGCTTTCCAGGGAATAATCGAAGTCTTCAGTTAAACAATAAAACTTTATCATCGACTTGAAACTCGCTTTTTCATGATTCATTTGTGGTGCCAACTTTTCGTCTTTTCTTTGTAGATTGTGGCACTATCATATGCTCCTAGCCAAAATTTACGTAATTCATTCAACTGTAGTAACCGCTTTTCTCCCACAAGCTTTGCATCCATGTTTAATTCTTGGTTTGCCCAATAAGCTTTGTATTCGAGTTCTACTAAGAGATGGCACGCTTTTCCATAAACCAATCTATATGGGGAAGTACCAATTGGAGTCTTAAAAGTTGGTCTATACACCCATAAAGCATCATGAAGCTTACTACTCCAATATTTTCTCGATTTCGCAACCGTCTTCTCTAGAATGGACTTGATTTCTCTGTTCTAAACCTCGACTTGACCACTGGTTGTTGGATGATATGCCAATCCTGTTCTGTGTTAAACACGATTCTTCTCTAGCAGCTTATCTAACCTCTTCTCATGAAAGCGCGTTCCCCCATGACTGATGATAGCTCTAGGGACTCCGAACATAGGAAAATTACCTGCTTAAACAGCCTCAAAAACGGTGTTAGCATCACAGTGGCGGTAGCAATTGCTTCCACCCACTTAGAAACATAATCCAGAGCGACTAATATATAATGATTACCATTAGAAGAAGGAAAGGGGCCCATATAATCAATACCCCAAACATCGAAAATTTCAACTTCTAAAATACCTGTTTGAGGCATTTCATGCCTTTTTGAGATATTACCTGTTCGTTGGCACGAATCACAAGACATGACAAAATCTCTAGCATCCTTGAGTATTGTAGGCCAATAAAAACCTGATTGTAATACATTAAACATCGTTTTAGCGGGCCCAGCATGTCCTCCATATGGTGAAGAGCGGCAATGATGAAGAATCCCGTAGACTTCCCAATCTTGTATAACTGTGGTATAAGCCATCTACACACTCAGGAAACTAGTTAGGGTCATCCCAAAAGTAACGCCTAACATCATGTAAACACTTATTTCCTTGCTGATAGGTGAAATCGGGAGGTAAAACTCCTCCAACTACATAATTAGCATAATCAGCAAACCATGGAGTTTTAGAAATCGCAGCTAAGAGGTGATCATCAGGAAAAGAGTCATCAATGGAGGTTGAGATCTCTCCATTATAGTACCGAATCCTAGATAGGTGATCTGCGACCACATTTTCTGCACTTTTCATATCACGTATTTCTACATCAAACTGTTGAAGGAGCAAAATCCACCTAATAAGCCTCGGTTTTGCTTCTTTCTTCCCAAGTAAATGCTTTAAAGCTGCATCGTCGGTGTAGATGATGACTTTTGAACCTATAAGATAAGAATGAAATTTACCCAAAGCATACACTATAGCAAGCAGTTCTTTTTCAGTTGTGGCATAGTTAATCTGAGCTGGATCCAAACTCTTACTAGCATAGTAAATTGCATGCAAAATCTTATCTTTCCTTTGACCTAACACGACACCTACAGCATAGTCACTAGCATCACACATAATTTCAAAAGGTAATTCCCAATCAGGTGATTGAATAATGGGTGCTGAGATTAGTGCCTTTTTTATCAAATTAAAAGATTCAAGGCATTCATCAGTGAATTTAAACTCAGCATCTTTTAATAGCAGTTGAGTTAAGGGTTTAGCAATTTTAGAAAAATCTTTAATAAATCGGCGGTAAAACCCTACATGACCTAGAAAACTTCTAACACCTTTTACACTTACTGGGTGAGATAATTGTTCAATAACTTGAATTTTAGCCTTACCAACTTCAATACCTCTTTCAGAGACTAGATGTCCTAGGACAACTCCTTTTGTCACCACAAAGTGACATTTCTCCCAATTGAGGACCAAATTCACCTGTTCACATCTTTTAAGCACTTTAGTCAAATTAGGCAAACATGAATCAAAATCAGTACCATAGACACTAAAATCATCCATGAAGACTTCCATACTAGACTCTATGAACTCAAAAAAGATGGCCATCATACCACTACATAAAAAAAAAATAACTGATTTTATTGACGGACCAAATCCGTCTCTTAACACCAAATTTTCGTCACTAGACAAGGTTAGAGACTGATTTAGTGACGGATTGCTTCTATCACTGACTTTGTCATCGCGAATTTGAATTAGTAATGGATTACTTTTCTTCCGTCACTAAAGTAGGGACGGAAATATTCCGTAGCCAAAATCCGTAGCAAGTCTGGTCACCGGGTTTAGTGACGGATTAACAAAACCGTCCCTAAAGTTAGAGACGGATTTTATAATCCTTCACGTCACTAATAAAAGTGACAATCTACCTCTACTTTTAGTAACGGATTTTTAAATTCTGTCCCTAACTTTGGAAACAATTGTCCTACTAGCTATCTAATGTTAGTGACGGATTTTTACTATCCGTCTCTAATTTAGAGAGACATTATCCATAGTTATCTTCTAATCAAAGTGACTAAACCTGTAAAAATTTGTTTGTAACGGATTTGACACAATTATTCTAACAACACAACACAAACAAAGATAATAGATAAATATACTAGTATAAATATATATATATATACATAATAAATTTTTAAAGACCGTTAGGCCTATTGTTCAATATTCAAGGCATATATACCAACTATGCATTGCAACAACAAAAGCAATGCATAGAGCTCCTAATTAATCACAATGCCTAAATAGTATAAGCTCCAATTGTCCCAACACCAAAAATTCAAGGGATAGTGAGCACACTACTAGCGTAAGCTTCCAAAATTTTCCAGGTGATGTTGAAGCTTCCTAAATTTTCCAGGTGATTCCAAAAGCTTCCAAAATTTTCCAAGCTACATTTGAAGGCTTTAAAGCCTACGATGTAGAGCACTAACCCAGCTAAAACAACAAAAAAACATGTACACAACATGACCAAATATGTAGGTGTTCTCAACAACCAACACATATATACAATGGGCTTAGTTTAAGATTACTTTGCAAGAGTAAAAATGAAACAAGGTTGTAAATATAAATCAAGGATGATTTTGCTTGGCTTGCATTTGCATGATAGCTTGCACTTGTTTTTCAACGTTCTTCACATGATCTTGTGTATCGACAAGAGCTTGTTGAGTTATAATGACGTTTTTTTGGGTATCAACAAGCGCATCTTTTGTTTGATGCAATTCTTTCTTTACCTCGACATTTTCAGCCCTTAACTCTTCAACTTGAGTCTCCAAAATTTTTATGTAATCTGTTCGGGACTTTTTTCCATTTCTTTCCTCATATGTAGGTCTTTCGAAGTAGGAAGTAGCTGTTGTGCCATGCCAAATACCCTACCCTTTTCATTCCACGCACCAGTTGCTTCAAAAAATACCTGATCTTCAGTTTTTCGAGTCTCATCGTCACATTAATTGTTAGCAGCTTTCCTCTTCTGAAATTCATACTGTAAAAAATTCGAACATAGTGTTAAGCACTTTAAATACAAAAGGCTCAAAACAAAGGATCAAAAGCAACGATATTTTTGTCATTAAACCCTTTAAAGAATAAATAATGAAACTATAAAAAAAAAAAAAAAGGCAGAGCCCCAGCAATAAGGGTAAAAAAAAGCATAACCTATCAACAACAATACATAAATAAACACACAGCAACAGGGGTGGATTTTACGAATAAACACACACAGCAGCCGCAACAGCATCATTTCGAACTATTAGAAGTCAAGAATAACCTATCAACACACAATAGCATCCTGTTCATCCGAGCAATATGCAACCCTTTCATTCTCGTAGCTATCTATCTATCCAAGAATATTCCATTAAAGGCGCAAAAAAGAAAAAAAAAGTACGAGTACTTATGAATGCGAATCCATGTTTTGAGCAACAAATACCTTACATCGAAGGTAAGCAATTGAAAGCTTAAAGAAGACATCACTGCTTAATGAATTTAAGGCCTAAAGTTCAAGTCATATATGACTAGAATTTCTTAGACGGCGTTTCGTGCAAGTATATCCTAAAAGAATTATGCCAAAAAGCAAATGTTCGCACAAAAATTGCACATTTGTAGCTATTAAACCAGAGAACAACAAAAAAAACACATAAATCAGAATTCACTTGCTATCACTATTGATCCAAATAAGCGCGAATGAATGGAGCACACATAGAAGAAGAATAACATCTCATGAAAAAGAAGATTTCTTAGATGAACTCACATCCTTGATTAAATATGAATATTGTAGGTGAGAAAAGGAAAATATTTGACAAATTATGTACTAGGAATATTAGCGATTAAGGACGAGAAATTGAAACTCAAAAATTGAAACTTGGAACCATTGTTTAGTTTGGGGAATAAAAATACTAACCCACACCTCTTGTGCCTTAGCATTCACCAATTTGCCATCATTATTAGCATGACTGTCATAATACAGCTCCGCAGAAGTGGGCTTACGCCCCAGCTTCTTCTCCTGCTCATATTTTAATTAAATTATAAAACTGAAAAGTGTTTTATATTATATTGTCCTACAATGCGCAACTACTCAACTAAATCAAACTTAGAATGAAGGTACAGTAAATTCCTACTGATGAAGCATGAGGAAAGTCAATATAAAACAAGTTGACAATCATGTAATTATGAGGAAATTATGTTTGAGAAGCTTTTAAACATGCTACGGCAGGTATGTACAATGGTGCATCAGGTACATGTTGTTTTAAAATGGTGCATTCAAACTTGGGTACATGCTAACTTAGGCACTTACAAGGTTTAGCTTAACTTCTTCGGCGGAAATAGACCCTTGATGATGGTGGACCTTCTGAGAAGGATTGCTTGTTCTATATTTGGAACATTTGTCGGATATCTTTTTAAATTCCCCATCTTCTCTATCATTGAGCAAATTTTGCCTTATAGTAGGAGCACACCATTTGGATTCATAAGATGGATCTTTACAAACCTTTGACACAATAATACTTAGACGCCTTGCACATTTCGATGTCCAACCTTTCTTCACCTCCAATGCATTTGACGGATCCCATGAGCACTCTTGCTTCAAGCCTTTGAAAAGTAAATGATATTGCAAATTAGTAAGTAAAATAGGAAATTATATCAAAGAAGTTTTACAAGGTATAAAGGGAATAATAAATTCTTTCATAAGGTTTTACATTTTACCTTAAAAGCGTTCCACCACCTGAGTTTAACAGATTCTGCAATTTTACTCTAATTGCTATACGGACCTTTAAAGTAGGTTTTGTAAGATGTATCCGCAACTATATCAACAACTCGTTGATGGTGAAACCTAATAAACAAAAGGTCAGTGCATTTGATTAAGGGGCAGAGGCAAGGGGTGGGGGCAGGGCAGGAGCAGTGGTAGTGGTAGTGGCAGGGGGCAGGGGGGTGCAGGGTGCGGGGACAGGGGGCGGGGGCAGGGGGCAGGGGGCAACAAATTGGAACACCTTTCTAAATCTAATTTTTTGTGAAACCAATTATGCCCCATTTTTTGGCCCTGGTCATGGTACACAAAGCTTGGTTGAGGGTTGTTGTTTTTCTGCTGGTGTTGGTTGCTTGGTGAGGAGGTTTTAGGTTGGCTTTGGGTTGTGTTTGGCTAAGTTTAGGGCTCTCAGGTTGCTGGTTGGGGTCTGGTTTGGCCTGCTTATGCTGCTCAGGTTTTTTGAAGACTACTTTGGTGTGGAGGCTGTGGAGATTTGGTTTTGTCCTGCAGTACCCTGTTCTGTAGGTTTTGGGTTTAGGCTGGTAATCTTGGTTGTGAGCACATATTACAACATACGAGTTCAGTATGGTGCTTGCAGGCTTTGCTTGAAATGTAGCATGTTGTAGTCATGGCTGTTGGAAAGGGCCTGGTCTGAAGTGATAAATGAAGGCTTGTGTGTAGAATGCAGTTTTTGTGGAGAAAGGCCTTGGGAGTTTGATGTGTGAATGACTGTCCTTTTTGTTTTGGTTTAGTATAGTTGCTGAGTTTTGTTTTGTTTTTCAGATGTATAGTCTTGAGTTTGTGTTGAGCTGCCTTGATTGATCTGAGTCAATTTGGTTCAGGGTTGGCTAATTAGGATGTATATTTTCCTTTTTGGTAATAAAATCACTTACATTTTCCCAAAACAAAAAAAAATTATGCCCCATGTCATAAGCTGCCGATTTGTGGCAACAAATTAAGTGTTTTCCTCATGTCACAAAACTGTTACAGAGTAATTTATTATATCAATGTGTAGAAACCCCCATTGGTCATCATATTTCAAAAATTAATGTCTTTCAAATATTAATGAGACAAACAAAACAGTCATACAACATACGTAGTATTTATTTTATAGGGAACCACTATCAAACTCACCATAGTGAAGTAGGGTCTAGTACCACTTTTGCTTCTACATGCCTGTTTCATCAGAGGTTGTGCTTTCAGCAGTTTGTTGCATTTGGTTTCCTTCATTTTGCAGAACAACATTTTGGTTTGATGGTTGTTGACTTTGCTGGTCTACATTTTCTGATTCTTGCTGAAACAATTGCTTTGATTTAGCACTTGGTTCATGCTGCTGAAATTGGCTAGTTGTATCCTGAGGGGCCCTATGTGGACTAAGTATAGGACCCATGCCATTGTGACCCCCTCTACGCCTATTACTCATCTGCATAAAATTATCTTTAAAATAGCCACTCACATTTTCAACAGAAAAAGTGAAACATGGGAAAGCAAAGTCAACAAGCACATAGATGTTTTATTAACAACAAAGACAACATAATGTTTTAGCAAAATACAAATTGAAGTAACAAAGTAGTATGTTCTGTTTTAACAACAAGAAGTTAAGAACAACTTCAGATCAATCACAAATCAACAAAATCATCTTGATTATTCGCTTCATCTCTTTCCTATTCTTCTTCTGCTTCTTCTTCTTCTTCTTCTTCTTCTTCTTCTTCTTCTTCTTCTTCTTCTTCTTCTTCTTCTTCCTCCTCCTCCTCCTCCTCCTCATCTTCGTCTTCCTCTTCGTCTTCCTCCTCCTCATTACCATCATCATCGACGAAGACGTCATATTCGATTGCATCCCTATGCAAATTGTCATCATCATCATCATCTTGCCCAACTTCTGACAATAACAGAGGATTCAAGGTGGCTTCTTGCTAAAATGACATTTCATTCAAGGGGGCATCAACTGTTCTTCTAGGCTTAACGTAGAACACATATAACCAGGGATTTCTTTCTTTTTTTAATGGTCAGACAAGGTGCAAAATACACTTGCTAAACTTGATGTGCCAATACAAATGGATCATACTTAGGATATTTTCTCGTCTGATTAACCTCTATAAGCTTATATTTTTCATGTACTCTAGTACCTTGTCCCGAATCAAACCATGCGCACTTGAACAAGATTGTTTTATAGCTCCTCTTAGCCCCAACGTAAACCATTTCAATAATATCTTGTAGAATCCCAAAGTAATAATTACCTTCAACCCCTTTCACACAAACGCAATAGTTGGCGGTTGATTTATTCTTGCCAAAATCAAACGTATGAAAATGAAACCCATTAACGTAGTATCTATGAAATTTTCGAACTTTAGTACATGGACCCAGTTCTAGAGAGTGAATGACATCGTCTTTAATACCCATATCTAAAACCTGTATATAGAACTCAAAAATAAGTCATATAGGTATTTCAAAAGAATTGAGAATTGATGATGTCATCATCAATAACGCTGCATAACTCACATAATCTTTGAACCAACTTGTAAGAAAACATCGTATTTCGACCAAGCCTCTTATGTGTTTATGCAACCATGTGTCCTCATCACGTGTTCTTCAAATATACTGTTAATCATTTCAATTTCAAATTACCTAGTTACTTATCTGTTTCCCTAGTTAAGTTGACAAAAAAAACATAATAAAGAACATACCATTCATATTGCAAGAGAACTTCACAATTGCCAAGGACATATCGATGAGCAATCTCATAATCCTTGTCATCAATGCAGCATAACAAACTTTTGGATGTGTTGTACCCATCGTTACAAGAGAAAACCTCTAGCAAATTTAGTTGCTCAATATCATCCCCATCGTTTAACCCTAAATTTTCCACCTTTGTTTTCACATATCCTTCAAAATAGTGGGAGTAGAAGTTGGAAATCTCTTCTGTTAAGTATGCATTGCAAATGGAAGCTTCAACATGTGCTTTGTTGCCCACCTTTTTCTTGAAGTGGTATAGGAACCTAAGAGGAACCCTAAATTAAGTGTATTGTTGATCAAATGAAATCATATTCTCTATATTTACCTTTCAAAGGAGTATATCCACCTATATTGAACAGGCCCTCCAACTTTGGCCTCATATGGTAGGTGAACAGGAAGATGCTCCATGGAATTGAAGAAAGCTGGTGGAAACACTTTTTCCAATTTACAAAGTACTTCTGCAATATTATCTTCCAATCGAATCAGGTCCTTAATTTGCAAAGAACTAGAGAAAATGTCTCTAAAAAGTTGGCTTAGCTCGGTTAGACAACCCCAAACAGTAAGAGGCAGCAGATCTTTCACTGCAATGGGAAGCAATCGTTGCATAAACACATGACAATTGTGACTCTTCATGCCAAACAACTTGTACTCTTTTGAACCAATACATCTACCTAAGTTTGATGCATATGAATTAGGTAGCTTTAGCTGTTGCAACCATTCACATCAAACCTTTCTTTTCTCTATAGACAACACGAATGGAGCATTTGGCATAAAGGAGTCATCATCTTGAACTTCTAACTTTTGGCGTTTACAAAACTTTGCCAAATCCTTCCTTGCTTTGATGTTCTCTTCAGTTTTACCCTTGACATTCATCACAGTATGAAAGACATTATCAAACACTTTTTCTTCAATGTGCATAACATCCAAATTATGACGGATCAGGAGCTTGCTCCAATATGGAAGTTGCCAAAAGATGCTTTGTTTCGTCCAATTGTGTTCCTTCCCATAAACATCAAGTTTTTTATTTGATTCAAATTCTCCTGTTTTAGGCAGATGTGAAACACGCGACCAAACATCATCTCCACTCAATCTTGGCGGAGGGTCAGAACTTTCAGTTTTTTAGGAATGCGCTCTTGTTACGGTGAAAAGGATGAGCTTTAGGTAAGAATTGACGATGACAATCAAACCACGTCTGTTTTCCACCATTTTTCAGGGTGAACGCCTTTGTGTTTTCCATACAATATGGACATGCTAGCTTACCTGCAGTGCCCCAAACTGGTAGCATTCCGTAAGGGGTAAAGTCACTTTCAATTGGAAGTTTTGCTTTAGGGACACATCATATGTTGGCATCCTTACCTCCCATTGAAGCTTTAGTTCCTCAATTAGAGGTTCCAAGAAAATGTCAAGGTTCCCCTTTGGACTCTTCGGGCTTGGAATAATAAAGCTTAGAAATACAAAAGGTTTCTTTATGCATAACCATGGTGGCAAGTTATAAGGACTTAACATAACTGGCAAAAAAGAATAAGGTTTTCTAGATTTTCCAAATGGTGAAAATCCATCCGTACAAAGAAAAAGTCTAACATTTCGTGGCTCACTGGAAAAATCTTTAAAGTTATCATCGAAATACTTCCAAGCTTCGACATCAGAAGGGTGAGAAATCGTATCTTTCTTTCTTGGATTCTCCGCATGCCATCTCATTTGTTTAGTCGTAGACTCTGTTGCGTAAAGTCTTTGTAACCTTGGACCAATAGGGAAATAATACAACACTTTTTTAGGACTAAGTCATTCACTTACTGTTGTTGTCTTGTATCGATTTGCTTTACATACAAGACATTGTTTGAGATCCTTGTGATCCTTCCAAAACAGCATGCATCCGTTAGGGCATGCATCTAGCTTATGGTGTGGAAGTTCAAGTCCATCAAGTAATTTGGAGTCCTATAGAAAGTGTTAGACATATTGCTCACATCTGGACAACTCTTTTGATTAACAATAAAACTCTATCAATGGCGTTGTGAGGAATATTGTACTCAGATTGGATATTGATTATCTCTGCAACAACAGATAATAAATACTCATTGCAGCCTTAATACAACGGATTCTCTGCGGATTTTAACATATCAAAGAATTTCTTAGACTCAGGAAGAGGCTCCTCATCAACAGCATTTGATGCTTCTGAAGCATATGTAGGTCCAAATGCATCAAAAATCATAGTCGTAAAAGGGTTTGATGTATCTCTTAAAGTGGTCCGACCATTTGCAGAAGCATTGTCGAGGTCATCTTCCCCATGAAAGGTCCATTTGTGGTAGTTTGGTTGAAATCCATTCCTATAAAGATGCAACTTTACTTTGTCCGGAAGACGGTAAGGAATATTTTGACATTTTACACAAGGACACTTTAGGAGCCCATCTACCATGACATTATCTTTTTGACAAGTTGCATATATAAACTCATCGAATTTTTTAGCATATGTTGAACTAAGGAATTGTCCATTTAGTCTTTCATACATCCACCCACGGTCTAATGGTGTATCCTCCATCCTATTGCTCCTAATAAAAAAATTCTCTAAACCAATGGAAAGGAGTAACAAAAAAATTAGTGGTCAGTAGTTAGGGTTTTATAAGCAAAAAAAATAGCATGCTAGAGAATGTCACAGGTAAATAATGTGGCTCTAACAAATTAAAGAAACTTGAATACAGTTGAAAGCATTACTAAAATCCGCCTCTAGCTTTTTATATATTTTCTATAATTTAAGTCCCAAACTGCCGAAGTCCCCATATAAAAAAGAAATCTAATAATGACCTTCACAACATCAACTTAGTCCTTTAAGAAATCCAATCAAATAAAAAATCATATTATTATTAGCATGCTGCTCTACTATCAGCTAATTCTTACATGAAATTAAAATAATGCATTACCTTCAGCTTAATTCATGGTGAATTGAGAGTGAAATGAAGTTTAATTTTGGTTTAGGTGAGAGTGAATTGAGAGATTGGAGAAAATAGTGGGCTTAGAATTGAACAAATGCAAAAAAACATATTCAAGAAACAAAATCAATACTTCACAATTCTGAAACACAAATTAGAATAGAACAAACCTTGAACGTTTAGAAGAATTTGAGACTCGGTGTTAATTGGATGCAAAAACGATCAGGGTGATGGAGTACAAAACGCAAAGAAGACCTAAATTATCTACAAAAACACCTGTAAACAACAACAAAAACTCAAACACCCCTGAAAATAACTGATGTTAGAAACTTACATGCAAATGAATTTCCATAAAAAAAAAAAAGATTTATTTAATTACCAAAAAACTCCTCTAATCAAAACCCATAATTGAAAAACGGGCAATCTTCAATTACCAAATGAAATCAAAAATCCCCAAATATGGGGTGAAGAAAAGGAGGCTGTAGAACCGTATTAAAACCAAATCAATTTAGCAAAATCATTTCAAAATGTGCTTAATGAAACCATTAAGCAGGAAATTAACAACTACTAAAAGAGTGATTACTTGAAACTGGAGTAACCACTAAAACAGTGATTAACAACCACTAAAGCAGCAAAATGAGCTTGATCAAACCATTAAGCAGCAAATTAACAACCACGAAAAAACCCAAATAAAAATAACTTCAAACTAAACTGAAATTTGATTACTTGAACACCAATTCATATTCGTGCTCTATATTCTATAAATTTGTGCATAACAAACCCTAAAATCCTAACATAATTTCGTCAAACCTTGAAATTTGATCACTTTAGTAAATTCGTGCTCTAAATTTAGTCTTAACAAACCCTAAAATCCTAATTTATCACTGATAAAAGCAAAAAAATCCCAAAAAACAGGAAAAGATTACCACTGCAAGGTCGTCGTGTTAACATGCGACCAAGATCGAACCAGTGGCGCCGTCGAAGTAGGCCTTAGAACTGCAGGGGTCGAAGAACTACTTTGCGAACACAATTACATTCACAGCAAACTGATTGATTTTGTTTTAATTGGTTTAATTGGTTTTAATCGAAAATCGCAATTGTATTTTATGGAGTGAGAATTAGTTTGGTTTAATTCATAGTGAAGTGAGGGTGAGTGACAATGAATTGAAAAGGTGAAGTAGTGATTTATTTAGATCGACATTGAAAGAGTTTTGCTTCTTCCCAAATTTACTCATATTGTAAATAGCTGAGTCTAATAACATAAAGTGGGAATAGTAATAGCGATGGTTCCACAATTTCGTCTCTAAATATTAGAAGTGACATTACATCTTCCAATTATTAGAGACGGATTTTGGATCCGTCTCATAATTAGAGACGGATTTTTTGATCAGTCTCTAATTCAGAGACGGAATAAAATTATCCGTCGCAACATAATTTCAGTAACGGAATTTTATAATCTGTCTCCAAATTAAATTAGAGACGGATTAAATTCCGTAGCTAATAATTCGTTGCTATATGGTCGTTTTTCTATAGCGTACATTGTTGAAAGGTAGCAGGAGCATTACATAGACCAAAGGGCATTCAACAGTAAGCAAAAATACCATAAGGACATGTAAATGTTGTTTTTGATTGATCATCAAGATGGATAGGTATTTGAAAGAAACCTGAGTAACCATCTAGATAACAAAAATATTTGTTCGTTTCTAACCTGTCTAACATTCGATCAATAAAAGGGAGAGGGAAATGATCCTTTTCAGTGGCAACATTTAATTTTTGGTAGTCAAAGCACATTCGCCAACCTGTAACAACTCTAGTAGGAATAAGTTCATTTTTATCATTACGCACAACAGTTTTTCCTCCCTTCTTAGGGACTACATGCACTGGATTTGCCCATTGAGAATCTGGCACAACATAAATGATACCTGCATCAAGAAGTTTAAGAACCTCTTTCTTCACCACTTCCTGCATGTTAGGGTTAAGCCTCCTTTGTCCCTGTATACAAGGCTTATGGCCTTCCTCTAAATGAATTCTATGCATGCAAAAATCAGGACTTATTCTAGTTAAATCCTCAAGTGTATAACCAATAGCTTTTTTATGAGTTTTGAGCACAATTAAAAACCTTTCAAGTTGACTATTAGTAAGCTTGGAACTAACTATGACTGGATACATCTCATCATCATCTAGAAAAGCATATTTCAAATTAGGGGGAAGGGGTTTCATTTCGGGTTGTGTTACCTCCTTGACAGCGCATGATTGTTGAGGCAATGAATGGTACCTTTGGCTTTCCTCTAGAGCCATCTTCTCTCTGTCCAATTCATGGCCTATGGCATCACTTTCAGAATCTCCTTCACCTGCATTAGCATCCAAACATAAAAGAGCCTCTAGAGGATCCTTTGTAAGGGATTGAGGCGTGTCATTCAAAACAATCTCATTAATAATATCGATCCTATAGCATGACTACTCTATCATGGGGTTTTTCATTGCATTATTAAGATTAAATGTTACTTTGTCATCCCCTACAGAAAGGGTTAAACTTCCATTTTTAACATCAATGACGAACCTATAATATGTAAGAACGGTCTACCAAGAATGATAGGGATGTGAGCATACTTATCACTATCTAAAACAACAAAATCAATAGGAATAAAGAATTTTCCTACTCTAATAGGAACATCTTCTAAACCCCCTTTAGGGTATTTTACAGTTCTTTTCGCCAATTGCAAAGTAACATTAGTAACCTTTAGCTTTTCAATGTCAAGCTTCCTGCAAATTGATAAGCGCATAACACTAACACTAGCTCCTAGATCACATAGAGCCTTATCAATAAAGGAAAGATCTATATTACATGGAATTGAAAAACTGCCTGGATCCTTCAACTTAGGAGGAGATTTATTTTGAAGGATCGCACTGCACTCCTCGGTGAGTGCAACTGCCTCTGTTACATTCAACTCACGTTTCTTGTTCAAACGTTCAAAAATTTAGTGTAAGTATGAACTTGAGTAATTAAATCAGTGAAAGGCACAGTAACTTGCAAATTCTTAACTATTTCGAGAAAGTTTCGAAAGTGATTATCATTCTTACTCCTGGTTACCCTTTTCGGAAAGGGTAACGACACCTTTGAGGGAGAAATCGTATCGGTAACTGAATCAGCTGCTGGAGCTTGCTTCTTTGGTGCTTCTTTCTCCTTTGAGGCTTCATTCTCCTTTTCTACAGCTGCTTCCTCAAGGTATTCAATAACAACCGAACTAGTCCTCTTTGTTCCATATGCAGTATTGGTAGTATCATCATTAGGCATTCTAGGACCTTCATAGTAAGTACGGCTCCTTGTTGCAACGGAATTGCAATGATCACGAGGTGGATTGATTGATGGAGCAGGTTGAGGAGGAAGTTGGCCTTGTTGCCTTTGTGCTGATGATTGAACAATTTGTGCTACTTGAGTTTCCAATTGTCGATTGTGGGCTTGCATGGATTCCATGGCTTTCTGCATCTGCATCATTATATTCTTCAATTTCGAAAACTCATTGGTAGTTGGCTGTGGAGGTGCTGGCAGTGGTGCTGGAGTTGGCGGCCTATTGAAACCCGGTGGTTGAGGTGGAGCAAATCGTTGAACCTGCTATTGCTGTGGTGCAAAATGCAGCTGCTGTGGATTTTGAACATTACTAGTATTCTTGTAAGAGAAGTATGGATGATCCTTCCAACTCGGATTATATGTGTTGGAGAATGGGTTATTCTTATAAGCTTCAAATGCACATACTTGCTCCATAGAACTATGGCATGTCTGAGTATTATGCCCGAAAGACTTGCATAAATCACAGAAGACATCAGTAGCTCCCGAAAGTGCAGCCATTGCAACTACCGTCATTGGATTGGAGGATGGTGTGTTAATCTTGTCTAGCTTCTCATGGATTGCATTGATTTGTGAAGCCAAACTCTCGTAGTTTTCATCTACCACATGTTTTCCTCCTCTCTTAGCATGCCCTCTAGGATTACCGACTTGAGAATTATGAATGGCGATCTCCTCAGTCAAACCATGTGCATCATTAACTTCTTGGTTCATAAATCGACCACTAGCAGCAGAATTAAGCAGTATTCTACTCTCATTACCCAAACCATTATAAGAAGATTGCACTAAGAACCACTTCTCAAGACCATGATGAGGGCACATTCTCAATAACTCCTTAAATCTCTCCCATGCATCATAAAGCGTGTCATCAGTTTCTTGGTTGAAAGTCGTAATTTGAATCCTAAGTTGTGTAGTTTTCTCCGGAGGATAGTACTTCCTTTGAAAAAGAAGATCCAAATCATCCCACCTGTTGATAGTATCCATGTTTAGACCATTTAACGAAGAACGGGCCTTTTCCTTTAATGAGAATGGGAACATCGTACGTCGTATATAATCCTAAATTACACCAGCTTGCTTAATTGTATTGCAGTACTGAATGAAGCTATTCAAATGCAAATTCGGATCTTCTTTCAATGTTCCTGTAAATTGATTCCTTTCTACCATATTCACCAAAATTGGCTTCCATTCGAAATTCAGGGCCTCTATATCGGGAACTCGATAACCACCTCTCACTGCAGCAGAACTCGGCTGAGAATAGTCTTTTAGAGACCTTGCTGGTGGTGGCGGTGGTGGTGGTGCATCATTATGTACGTTGTTCTCGTTGAACTGTGATTCTGCCATCTCTTCCTCATCAGAACTATCGGATATATTCAACTCAGCAAAAAGTTGTGTCAAAACAGTCAGTGTCCGTTCGAAAAGAATGACTCTCTGTAATCTCCACTTTCTTCTACGACTCCACTTATGGAATGATCTTTCCGATTCAGGATCAATCCAAACCGGCGTACAACTAATACTTACACACAATTGAAACTCGAAACAGAAATAAGAACTACTTCAAAGAACACGACGGTTCCTTGAGGTGGGGAAATGAAACGAAAATAAAAACAATAGGAACAATTTAAACCCGACTAATAGAATTAAAAATTGCCTCCCATGCAAAGGCGCCAAAATTTGAACAAGGCTATCGCGCACCTCTCAAAAGTAAACCAAACAACTCTAACTAATATAGCTAGGAAAGTAGGGATCGGATCCTCAGGGAGGCGATTAAACTCTATTAACTCTAAAAAGTCTAAACTGTGTAAGGGGCCTTTGTGGAAAGTTTTGTAAAGACTACGAAAACTAAGAAAACAATAACTAAACTAAAGAAATGATGGAAAATTTATGAACTAAACTCTTATAATAGAAACCTAGGGCAGTTGATTCACTATGATCAATCAACAAACTCATAAAACACTCACTAATCAATTCATTGGCATTCATTGAACTAGGGCTCACTAATTCTCTCGAACTTAGACTCCTTGAAAACTCCTTTACCGGCTCTCGCTCGCATAAATTCGTTTTTGCATATTATTCAATGGTCTAATTGTGGTAATCTTACCTCTCGGCCTCGATTTCGACAATTACCTCACTCACAACTAAATCTGGCCACAATATAATTGCAATTGATAGAAGTCAATAATAGGAAATCAATAAAAAAACAAGAATTAATCAATGAACATAAAATAAATTCACAACATGATCATAGATCCCCTAGCCCTAGAGAAAAAGACTACTCACACATGGCTAGAGAAACTAAAATAAGAACAAATTCAATTAACAAATCCATGAACATAAACTAGTTAAAACTAGAATTAAAACGAAATTAATTACTAATAAATTAAACTAAAAAACTAAGTTAACAAAATAAATAAATTAAATTAAAGACTAACAAACTAAGAAGAATCATAAAATAAAAAGAATTGAAAAGCAGAAGGAAAGAAATTACCAAAAGAAAGACTGAATTGCATTAATTGAAAACCGAATCGTTGAGAGCAAAGTAACTGTTTCTAAAATTCTAGAGAGAAAAGTGTTTTTGATTCCTAAGTGTAAAAATATGCTAAAAACTAGTTATGGTTGTGCCCTCGATACATAGGGTATTTATAGGGATTAGGCTTTTAATTAACAAAACCCACGAGCAAAAGCCGCAAAGAAAAGTCGATCGGAGCGTCATACACGCTAGCTGCGCCCGCAGAGTTCAAAACGGACTTCTTCAGTGCGCCCGCCACCTGCGTGGTTTGCAATCTGTGAAAAGTATGATCTATGTTGCGGGCGCATAGATCAAAACGGCTTAAAAGGCTGCGCCCGCATCAATTATAATAAGATATATTTTGACGATTTTCTAGAGTTCTTCGCTCGATTTCTTTGAATCCCGTTCGTAGCTTCTCGTGACTTGGCACGCATCTCGAAGCAAGTACATTTTGACTCGTTTTAGCTTCTAGTGACTTCAAAACTCCCTATTACGCTCCTGTAACATATAGAACAAACCGAAAATTGCGCGTAATAACTGAGGAAGCATAAAATAACCGTAAAAAGCTCTAAAAGTCTACTAAAGATGCTAAAACCGATTCAAAACATAACTTAACATCGAAAGGAGATATTTAATCAAAACAAAGCCACAAACTTAACTATTTAGCACACAAATCAACCGGAAATGAGGGAAAAACAACACATAAAACACATATATCAACGCTCCTCTTGCTCTTCGATAAGAAGGACGTCGAACTCGTTTATGATATGAACTGTAGTTCGGTTAAGAATAAGCTCATACCCCTTAGCCTCATCGTTCTCTAGAAGCTCTCTATTGGTTATAAGAGCTTCTAAAGAGTCATCCACTTCCTCCATTATTCCAAAGGAGTTAATTGAAAGTGTAAGTCACACTCAAGAGGGGGATGAATTGAGTGTTGTAAGGTTTTTGTAAATTTTGCGATTAATTGTAAGAATAGTTTAGAACCAGTTCTCAAGCAGCGAAATAATAAAGCAATAAAATAAACAAAACCAAGATTTAACAAGGTTCGACTTCTAATAAGTCTACTTCCTCCACTCACACACTCTTTTGCTAATCAACTCAGAAAAACAAAAGAATTACACCCAATCAATTATGCACCTATGCACAATATGATTCTCCAACATCCAACTATGAAAGTTCGACTCAACCCTCTACTATGAAGGTTCCAATGAAGATTATCCCAGATCGACTTCCCCAGCAAACTGAATTCTCAAAATGCTCAAATTACAACACATGTTTCTCAATAATAATTAGCCTCATGATATGTGTGGTTTTTATAGTGTTTTTCCCCTTGTTTCGAGTCAATTTTGTGCTTAATGGGTGTCATTCTGGCTTTATTTTAGCTCATTCGATGTTCTTTAGCTAAATTGGTGTGTCTTGCTAAGCTTGGATGATTTCCGGAAATTTTAGAGCATTTTAGTTGATTTTTATCATCCACGGTTGTTATGCTCGGTTTTGGTATGTTTTGTAATTTCAGGCACGAAAACCGAGGCTCGCAACGAAGCCGGAAAGCTTAGACGGGATATGGATGAAGATGCATGGAAATGCGTGTCAAGAAGTGTGAAAACAAGTCTTAAAGAACTCATGAAGAAATAAGAGGAAAAGAAAACAACTTGACTTCTGAGGTCTTGATGCGGGCGCACAATATTGATATGCGGGCGCATATAAAGAACTTTGCAAACTTAGGAACGTTCTGAGGTACTTATGCGGGCGCATAAGATACCTATGCGGGCGCATTTAACGAGGAAAAAAGACTAAGAAGCATTCTGGAGGTCTGATGCGGGAGCATAAACCTCCTATGCGCCCGCATCAGACGATTTTCCCGACTTTTTGTTTTTCTTTTATTTTCTTTGTACTTAGGCTTTGTAAGCCCAACTTGGGTACATTAGGCACGGTTTTCTAGGCAAAACAACTTATGCTTTTCATAATTTAGAATTACTCTCTTAGGATATAGAATTTAAGCACTTTTTCTCTCAAATTAAATTAGGGGAAATTAGGGTTTGTTCATAACTTTGATTTTCAATTCAATTCAAGTCTTCAATTGTTCTTCAAATTGGTAATTCTTCTGGTTTTGTTCTTTATTTTAGTTTAATTTATGCTTTTTAGTCTTTCTAGTTTAATTAATTTAGTTAATTTTGTTTATGTTAATTAGTTTAGTTATTAATTACTTCATGAATTCAATTAGGGTTTTTACAATTATTCTTGTTTTGATCTTCATAATTATGAGTGAGTAGTCTAATTTCTAGGGTTAGGGAAACCTTGATCAATCAATGGACTAATTAAATTAGGTTGTTTCAATCCCATAATTAGTAGTCAATTTCCTATTATTGGTTTCTTTGTTTACAATTGAATTGTGCGCAGATTTAGTTGTAATTCTGGTAATTGTTGAATTTGATGCCGAGAGGTAAAAATACCACAATAAGACCACTGAATAATAGGCGGAATTAGTCTAGGCATGAGCGAGAGCCGCTAGATGAGTTTCGAGGGAGTCTAGATTCGAGAGAATTAGTGAGCCCTAATTTGACGATAGTTGTGAGATTGAACGATCTTTGTTAGTGAATCCATTAGTTGTTCTTGGTGACCCGAATGACCCTAGGCTTAGTTTATTGGTTTAATCCTTCGTCATTTCCAGTAATTAGTTAGTAATTAGTCAATAGTCAGTTAGCTAGTCAATACTTCTCGACCAAGGCTCTTTACACAGTTTAAGCTTTTTAGAACTAATAGAGTTTAACTGCTTCCCTGAGGATTCGATCCTTACTACCCTAGCTACATTAGTTAGTGTCGTTTGGTTTACTTTTGATAGGTGTGCGATAGCCTGTTCAAATTTTGGCGCCGTTGCCGGGGAGACAATTTTTAATTCTATTAGTCGGGTTTTTACTGTTTTATATTTATTTTTCTTAGTCTCAAAGAACTATTCAGTTCTTTGGGGCTATTTCTCATCTTTGCTCGGAGTTTATATTGTGTGCAGGTTCATAGGTTTATGCAAAACGACCACGAGCCTGATACTTACATCTTCCCTGAGCCCGAGCGAGTGTTTCTGAAACGGTTGAGACGTAGTAGACGCCGAATTTTTCTTCCCCGATCTGTGGAGGAAACTGTTTCTGACTTGTCTCAGTTTTTCGAGTTCACCTTCAATCCGCTGTTTGAAGGGTATTTAGAAGTTGAAATGGCTGCCGAAGGAGAAGGACAGGGTAGAGGACCACCGCCTCCACCACCACCGCCACCTGCGGCCCGTTCATTGAGAGACTATTCCTTGCCTAGTACGGAGTCTATGGCTGGAGGTTATTCAGTACCCGATACCGATGCTGCTAACTTTGAACTGAAACCGGCTCTTGTGAACATGGTTGAACGAAATCAGTTTTCAGGGACATTGAAGGAAGATCCGAACTTACACTTACAGAATTTCCTTCAATACTGTGATACTATCAAGCAAATGAATGTCTCTAAGGACTACATTAGAAGGCGAATGTTTCCGTTTTCATTAAAAGACAAGGCTAGAACCTGGTTGAATGATCTCAATATGGCCACCATTAATTGTTGGGAGGATTTAGCTCTTGCTTTTCAGAGGAAATACTACCCACCACAGAGAACTGCCTTATTGAGAAGCCAAATCACTAACTTCAATCAGGAGACAGATGAGTCATTATATGATGCTTGGGAACGGTTTAAGGAGTTATTGAGAATGTGTCCTCATCATGGGCTTGAGAAATGGTTCCTAGTTCAATCATTCTACAATGGGTTGGGTAATGAGAGTAGGGCTTTGCTAGATTCTGCTGCTAATGGTCGATTTATGAACCAAGAAGTCAACGCTGCATATGAACTGATTGATGAAATTGCCACTCATAATTCACAGTTTGGTAACCTTAGAGGGCATTCCAAGAAGGGTGGGAAACATGTAGTTGATGATAAGTATGAGAGTTTAGCTGCACAGATAAATGCCATAAGTCAGAAGCTTGATAAGATTGGTACTACAGCTCCTCCACCATCACCTGTAGCTGCACTTTCGGGATGCACTGATCCTTTCTGTGATTCATGTGGTTCTTTCGGTCATAATTCCCAGTCTTGCACTAGTTCAGTAGAACAAGTATGTGCTTTTCAAGCCTACAAAAACAATCCATACTCTAATACATACAATCCGGGCTGGAAGGATCACCCATACTTTTCTTACAAGAACAACAGCAATGTCCAGAACCCTCAGCAAGCCATGCCACCTCAGCAGCCACCCCAGCAGATGCAGAGATATGTACCACCACACCCACCAGGTTTTAGCAGACCACCACTACCAGCACCGCCAATGCCACCTCAACCTAGTGGAGAAATCTCGGAGTTGAAGAATATGATGTTGCAAATGCAGAAAAATATGGAGGCGATGCAGGCTCATAACAAGCACTTGGAAACTCAGATAGCTCAGATTGCGCAATCAACTGCTCAAAGGCAACCAGGCCACCTTCCATCACAACCCACACCCCCAGCATCACAGGCATCACAGAATCCCCCGAGGGACCATGTCAATGCCATCACCTTGAGGAGTGGAGCTGCTTATGAAGGTCCGAAAATGCCTACTGATAATGTTAATTCTGATGTTTCAGGTGGAGCTGAGAAGACCGGAGATGAGGTGATTGCAGATTCAGATGCAGTTCCAGATAAGGAGGCTGAAGCACCTAAGGAGAAGGCAGATGATACACCTGTTGATACTATCCCGAAATCACAGATTAGGTTACCCTTCCCGAACAGGGTAACCAGGAGTAAGAACGATAACCATTTTAGTAAATTTTTAGCTATTGTTAAAAATCTCCAAGTTACTGTTCCATTGATTTAATCACTCAAGTCCTACCTCCACTAAGATCGTTGAAAATACATTTTGAGCAGAAAACGTCGAAATCTGGAAGTGAAGGCTGGAGACCGGTGCAGACTCACCGGAGTAGTGCAGTGCAACATTGTCAAAAAAACAAACCACCAAAACTAAAGGACCCAGGAAGTTTTTCTATTTTCTGTAACATTGGCCCCCTGTTTATTGACAAAGCTTTATGTGACTTAGGAGCCAGTGTTAGTGTCATGCCGTTATCTATTTGCAAAAAGCTTGATATGGGTGCTTTGAAGGTCACTAACATCACCTTGCAGATGGCAGATAGGACAGTGAAATACCCTAAAGGTATTTTAGAGGATGTCCCGGTGAGAGTCGGGAAATTTTNGAGAGTCGGGAGATTCTTTATTCCTGTTGATTTTGTTGTGTTAGATATGGATGAGGATGCTCATATTCCGATTATACTTTGTAGACCATTCTTATACACTGCAGGTACCATTATTGATGTCAAAAATGGTAATTTTACTCTTTCTGTAGGAGATGATAAGGTTACCTTCAACCTTGATAGTGCATTGAAAAATCCTATGATAGAACAATCATGTCATGCAATTTATACTGTTAATGAAATTGTTCTTAATTGCTTGCCTTGATCCTTTAATAAGGATCTTCTGGAGGCCCCTGCGTGTTTGGATTCTATTGCAGGTGATGAAGACAGTGTTAATAACAAGCTATGTCAGGATCAAAAGAAAAGGAAATCCGTCCCCCAAGCAAACGTCGGAAACCCGGAAAACAATCTTCTCATGCTTGTCAAAAAGACTACGAAAAATGATGAGGTTTTAACAAGGACATGCGCATTCGAGCAAACCAATAACTCCTAATTGCTTGATTGCCCTACTAAATGGGTTCAAGTTCACTTTCAATCCTCCAGAGCCTGAGGTAGGTAAAATGTCAAGCTAAATGACCTAAACAAGCGCTTCTCGGGGGACGGGCAAACCCGAGCTTTCTACCCCTTTTTAACTCTGTGTGTGTTTGGGTGTGTTTTAGTTATTTTGTATTTTAGTTAGTTTGTGTAGTGAGTTTTGTGTGTTTTAGTGATTAAAAAATTTTTTGAAGAAACTGGGGTTTCGTAGAATTCGAGGTCTACGTCTAAGTCAGGTCAAAGGGGGGTGAAAAAAAGAGGAAAGTGAAAATTTATTGAAGTGTCACAGAAAAGAAAAAATAAAAGTGTTCGGGTATAAAACAGGGTTAGATGCGGACCATGGGGTTTTATGAGTCCGCATCTAACCCCAGAAGTGCCCAGATATTAGTGACGGAGGTTGATGCGGCGCCATGGGAAGTTATGCGCCCGCATCAGACCTTCCAGAATCCAGATTTTTTTCCGCACCGATATGCGCAAAGAAAGCATTTGAAACGGTTCATAACTTTTTCGCAAGGACTTCACGAGACGTATGACCTACCGTTGGGAAAGCTCTATGAGTCTTCTTTCCAATGCAGCAGGAATCAGATTAATCAAAATTATCTTTGTGAGATATGATCAAAAACAGTTGTGAGGTGGTTCAAATCTCAATCCGAGTAATGCTCCATGTAATAGCATTACCACCCAGCTCTTCTTTTTCTTGCACAATTTCCTCTAACCCATTATAAGTCATTTTATACCCTATGAATCCTAAACCCCTCCACGTTCTTTTCCATCTTACTTTACTCCCGTCAGCACTGAGACATTGCTGAGTCCGGCTTGAGGGGAGGTTTCTGTTTTATTTGCTTTCTTAGTATTTTAGCTGTACTGCTTTTAGTTGTATTGTTAATACTTCGTAGGACCGTTACATGGTTGTCCCGTCCCCTAAGGCGGCGTTTACATGTAACCAAAAAAATGTACGGTTTCTAGTTTAATGGAGTCGGTGTTAAAAGAGAATTCTTTGTGATTGCTAGATACTCGTCCGGTTTCGTTGATTTGACTTTCATTTTACCCATTGACTTGAAATTTTCTGAAACTCATGATCTGATGTGGAGGGTTTACTTATGGATTTGCCGGGCAGGTCACTTAGTCTTAAATTGCTAGCCTTACGTGCAATTGTCAACTCCGTCTACCTTGCTTTGGGTCCTTGGTCTTGAAAAATGTCTTTAGCGGGAGGATTTGAGCCACTTTTGATCTATAGGCTACATTAAATTGTATTCCTTCATGGGTGCTTAGTTCCTGTGCATTTAATGATCTGAGTTTGCCTTTGGGACTTTAGTAACTTTTTAATTGAAGTTTTGTTGCATGTTGAGCATGAGATAAGAGGCATTCAATTGTTTTAGAGCTTCCAGATACATTATTAGGATCTTCATGCTGAACATTTTCTTTCCCTTGATCCGTGTTTTCTTAAGCCTACATCCCTCACAAATTAACCACCATTACAACCCTTTTAGCCTTTGGTTAATAACATATTGTATGCCCAAGCTTGGCTTGGGGGAGATCATGTTGTGGTTTGTTATGGTTGTTGATTGTTGTGATGTGTGTATTTGGAGGTTAGGTGAATTGGAAATTTTGATGTGCAGGAGGTTTATAAGTTTCAACTTAAGGCTCGTGCGTACCAATGACTGGAATGTGTTTTAACACAATGTGTTGGTTTAAATGTGATTTGAGTCGGTTATGTAGTGTGTATAGTTTGGTCCTAATGGCCAAACTATTAGAGTCGTGAAAATAAAATGATGAAAAAAAAAATATAATAAAAAAAAGAAAAAAAGGAAGAAAGAAGAAAAAAAATTGAAATGAAAAAAAAACAATTTGAAATAGATGAATGAAAAGCTTGAATTTGGTTTATATTGTGGATTAAATGAAAATAAAGGGTGAAGTGAATGAAAATTGAAAAGTTTGGTTTGATTCGGTTAGATTGGATGATGGGAGACAATTGATGTTATGTTGGATGTGTTGGTGAGTCTCCGATGTTATATGCGTACACCCGATTTTCAGCCACATATCCAAAGTTATCCTACCCTTCACCTCAGCTACGTTACAAGCTTATAAGTCCTCTTGATCTTCATGTGCATACTTTGGTTGATTGGAAGAGTCTTTCGGCAAGGTGGCGTAGAGTATTAATTGCATTTGAGTCGACTTTAGGATTGAGTGATAACCCAAACACTTGCATGAGGTGTAGATTGGGGTTTGGTTCCTCAAAAACTTGCATTTAAACACTATTGCATATGCATTTCATTTATTATGGTGGGGTGGTGAGGGTGAGCTACCTTATTAGATGCTCAATTGTGGGGAGGAGACAACCTGAGCTTTCTAGTCATCGATTCATTACTCTGCTTGGTTAGCTTTGTTTGACTTTGTTAGGATGTGTAGCATTTGAACTTGCTTTGTCTTAGTAAACTCGGAAGGATCCTGAGTTGTGATGCATATGTTTTTAGGGTGAAAGTCATTCGTTTATCTTTGCTCGGACGAGCAAGGTTGGCTTGGGGGAATTTGATTGTGTGGTTTTATAGTGTTTTTCCCCTTGTTTTGAGTCAATTTTGTGCTTATGGGTGTCATTCTGGCTTTATTTTAGCTCATTCGATGTTCTTTAGCTAAATTGGTGTGTCTCGCTAAGCTTGGATGTTCCGGAAATTTTAGCAGCATTTAGTTGATTTTTATCATCCACGGTTGTTATGCTCGGTTTTGGTATGTTTTGTAATTTCAGGCACGAAAACCGAGGCTCGCACGAAGCCGGAAAGCTTAGACGGGATAAGGATGAAGATGCATGGAATGCGTGTCAAGAGTGTGAAAACAAGTCTTAAAGAACTCATGAAGAAATAAGAGGAAAAGAAAACAACTGACTTCTGAGGTCTTGATGCGGGCGCACAATATGTATGCGGGCGCATTTAAAGAACTTTGCAAACTTAGGAACGTTCTGAGGTACTTATGCGGGCGCATAAGATACCTATGTCGGGCGCATTTAACGAGGAAAAAAGACTAAGAAGCATTTTGGAGGTCTGATGCGGGGAGCGGAGATAAACCTCCTATGCGCCCGCATCAGACGGATTTTCCCGACTTTTGGTTTTTTCTTTTATTTTCTTCGTATTTAGGCTTTGTAAGCCCAACTTGGGTACATTAGGCAAGGTTTTCTAGGCAAAACAACTTATGCTTTTCATAATTTAGAATTACTCTCTGAGGATATAGAATTAAGCACTTTTCTCTCTCAAATTAATTTAGGGGAAATTAGGGTTTTTGTTCATAACTTTGATTTTCAATTCAATTCAAGTCTTCGATTCGTTCTTCAAATTGGTAATTCTTCTGTTTTTGTGCTTTATTTTAGTTAATTTATGCTTTTTAGTCTTCTTAGTTTAATTAATTTAGTTATTTGTTTATGTTAATTAGTTTAATTGTTCATTACTTCATGAATTCAATTAGGGTTTTTACAACTATTCTTGTTTTGATTTTCATAATTATGAGTGAGTAGTCTAATTTCTAGGGTTAGGGAAACCTTGATCAATCAATGGACTAATTAAATTAGGTTGTTTCAATCCCATAATTAGTAGTCAATTTCCTATTATTGGTTTCTTTGTTTACAATTGAATTGTGCGCAGATTTAGTTGTAATTCTGGTAATTGTTGAATTTGATGCCGAGAGGTAAAAATACCACAATAAGACCACTGAATAATAGGCGGAATTAGTCTAGGCATGAGCGAGAGCCGCTAGATGAGTTTCGAGGGAGTCTAGATTCGAGAGAATTAGTGAGCCCTAATTTGACGATAGTTGTGAGATTGAACGATCTTTGTTAGTGAATCCATTAGTTGTTCTTGGTGACCCGAATGACCCTAGGCTTAGTTTATTGGTTTAATTCTTCGTCATTTCCAGTAATTAGTTAGTAATTAGTCAATAGTCAGTTAGCTAGTCAATACTTCTCGACCAAGGCTCTTTACACAGTTTAAGCTTTTTAGAACTAATAGAGTTTAACTGCTTCCCTGAGGATTCGATCCTTACTACCCTAGCTACATTAGTTAGTGTCGTTTGGTTTACTTTTGATAGGCTTCTTCCTTCTCACTTTCACCACCTGAGTCAGAATCTCCCTAGGCAGCAAGCATGGCTCTCTTTGTCATCTTTTTCTCCATTTGTCCTCCCTTGTCAGTTTTCCATGCCGGACAATCCTTGATCATATGTCCAGTTTCACCACATTTGAAGCACTAGTGCTGGTACTGGTCATCTTCATGTTGCCTTTGTTCTTCCAGGATTTTCCCTTATATTGAGATCTGAGGCTTCTTTCAAACCTTCTTGCCATGAGTCCTATTTCATCTAGATCTTCTTCATTTTCTTCTCCCTTCAAGGTCAGCCCTCGGCTTTTGGTTGTTCCTTCCTCCTTTGTTCTTACAAACATGTCATGAGTCATTAACGACCCAATAAGTTGTTCTACAATCAGAGGGGTGAGATCCTTGGCTTCTTGGATTGCAGTCACCTTAGGCAGCCATTTACCTGTCAAACTTCTCAAAACTTTCCTAATAAAATCTTCACTAGTGAAACTTTTGCCAAGAGATTTTAGTTCATTAATAATTAACATAAAACGAGTATACAAATCTTTTATATTTTCATCTCAATTCATATCAAAAGCTTCATATTTAGACATAAGCATATCTACCTTAGATCTCCTGACCTCACTAGTGCCTTCATAGGCTAACTCTAGAGTTTGGCATATTTCATTTGTTGTAGAACATGCTAAAATACGGCTTACCTCATTATCAGCAATACCTTGTTGAAGAAGTGACATAGCCTTTGCGTTCTTCTCGAGTGTCTTAAGACCTGTGCTAGTGTATTCACTCTCCTTCTTCTCTGCCCCATCAGCGTTGTTAGCCACCTTCTTAGGACCATTTTTTATTATCATCCAACACTCATAGTCAGTGCCAATGACAAAGTTTTGCATGCAGTTCTTTCACCAGGGGGAGCTTGTTTCACTAAACTTGGGCAGACTTGATCCAGAATTTCCATTCATCATCTCTTGATTATTCATCTTTTCTTCCTTCTCTAGGTGTTACCCTTTCAAGAAGTTAGGCTCTGATACCAATTGAAAGTGCAAGTGACACTCAAGGGGGGTGAATTCAGTGTTGAAAAGTTGTTGTAAATTTTTCGATTAATTATAAAAACAGTTTGGAACCAATTCTCAAGCAGCGGAAATAATAAAGCAATAAAATAAACAACACCAAGATTTAACGAGGTTCGACTTCTAATAAGTCTACGTCCTCCACTCACTCACTCTTTTATAATCAACTCAGAAAAACAAAAGAATTACACTCAATCAATTATGCACCTATGCACAATATGATTCCTCAACTTCCACCTATGGAAGTTCGACACAACCCTCAACTATGAAAGTTTTAATGAAGATGATCCCAGATCAACTTCCCCAGCAAACAAAACTCTCAGAATTCTCAAATTACAACTCTTTGTCTCTCAATAACATTTGTCCTAAATGCTTACCAAAGAGAGAATATTAAAACCTTAATGTGGTTATGAGATTTATGCAAGATTGAGAATTAGAGAGCACTTGCACTTTTGCAAATCTTGATCTTCAGTTTTGTTCGTGCTAAAGTTATTATGGTTGTATGCTAGCAAACGTCCTTAAATAAGCCTTTGGCAAGTATGTCATGTAATATTGTAAGAGATTATTTTCCTTGGAATTATAGAAATAATCCTGGGAAAATATACTCACTGATTTTATTTTAAAATCAAATAAAATCAGCACAATATTATATAACATACTTGCCATACTTAAGAATATTTGCCTTGCATACCAATCCAAGCATCCGTGTTATTTTTGAAAAACAATTTTGCGCGGAAAGAAACTTTCCTAAAATACGGATGTGTGAAGTAAACTTAAGGGGACTAGTTCAGTATTGTTCCCAGAGTGTTCCAGTCAGCCAAGTTTACTTATAATTATGTATGCCAAGTAACTAAAGTTCCTTGTCATTCATAATTAGTGCATCTCTGTAATCTCAATCTTTATAGTGCATATGTAAACCTTCATACCACTTACATTGCATCTAAGACCTAAGATTCAGACTCTATGATCTTGATCTTCATGCAAACTTCAAGACTTGGCTTTTCGAGCTTTAACTTGTCATCATTGAACTTGTTTCTTTAGTACCTGCACATTCAAACAGAAACTTGCATACAATATAATAGTTAAATTTGGTTTTTCATCATTCAAAACAAAATCTAGGAACTCAACACTTTGGGCCTTCTATCTTTTTACTGAAAGTCAGTTTATTTTTTTTGGAATATTGTTTTATTGCGTGTATGGGTTGGGCTTTGGGCCTTCTATCTTTTTACTGAAAATTCGTTTATTGTTTTTGGAATATTGTTTTAATACAAATTTAATCTTTTGGACTATTGGGCTTCCAGGAGTTATTCTCCAACAATCATATATTTATGGACTGAGGCGTTGGTTATTAATTCCTATTCAATGCTATTAATTTCAGCCTGTTGAACTCTCTTCCCTATTCTCCTATATATACTCCGACATGGAGTTCAGAAAACATAAAAACATCTCTTCTTCTGTCTTCTTCACAAATACTTCAAACACTTTCTATTCTGGTTTTGGGCAATAATTTGAGGTCGGGACATAAACTAAACTCACGAATTTCTAAAACCCTACCCACCAAAATCCAAGAATTTAAGTTGATTAATTAGTGTTTCATTAAAGCCTAAGCACCCTCAAAGCCACTAATCAATCTCCACAAGAGTATAAAGGAACAAATATACCAACTCACAAGAATTTCGAAATCTTTGTTTTCAAGTAAACAAAACAAAACTTTTTATTAAACTCAATAATCTGATTTGTTACAATGCTAATTGAGACTATTTGTAGATATAGTCGTCAATTAAATCTTAACAAAATCTAAACACACTAGAGAAGCCCAAAATATTCGGACCCCATACAAAACACACGTCCAAATTAAATCTACTCACAAGTTGATCCACTTGCACAACTTGATCTTGCAACTTGCATCTATTTTAACTAACTACATTTTATTCTAACAAATTGACTAACAAATTAACAACCAAAATTAGGAAAATAAAACTCACAAAAAAAACACTAAACACGTCCTAAAACAAATCATAACTTTACTTGGACTCCAGAGAAAAGAAACCTAACTAGAAAAAGGATTTCCAGTTTGACATCCGAGTAGAAAAATGAATATAACATTACCCTCTGTATCTTTTCTGAATTTATGAAATATTTTTCCCTGAAGGTAGATTCAATAAGCTTTCCAACACATATTCGCACGCCTTCTATCTCAAAGCCAACTGTCAATAAAGAAATCATCAGGTAGACATACTGCACTGCTCCGAAACTGAAAATTTTATCTTTAGGAGCTCCAAGAAACGTCCTAGATTGAATCTTTTAATCAAGAAACTTTTAAGAACGTGATCCTCCATCATTGTAGACCAAGTATAACTAAAACACGGGAAACAAAAAAACTTAAAAGCATTTAAAAGCCTGAAATGAGAAAAAACCCTAGCAAGTGTAGTGAGAAAAAACCCATAGGCAAAACCACCAAGAACCCGGATGTGAATGGCAGGCTTATATTCACATCATCCATACATGTATTGCTATTCACACTTATATCATTTTCCCCTTATTCAAAAGAAACATGTCCCAAGTTTTAGCATCCACGCAACCATCCATATTCGACGAACGAGTGATCCAGGTTTGATGCCAAATCTAAAGTCACCTAGTAAGCACATCATTAGAAACAACCATAACACGATATCATCAACTAATAATTTGTTTAACTGCAATGAAATCCTTGAGGCTCGTTTATGATTCTTCAAAGTATCACGAAAATCAATAAGAAATCCAGCATTCAAAATCCCTTGAAAACTAAGGACGGAATCATGTTTTAGGCTTGCAGACTCAAAAGGTTGGACACCAACATAAATCATTGAAAGATCCAAACTTGTAGGTTTTGTAACGACCATCTATTCAACTTGATTTAGAATCAATTGATCTTCAAGCATAAGTTATTTCATTGCATCAAAAATTATATTAGTATCAATCTTTGATTCCTCATTGGTAACATTCTCCAAAGATTCAATCCTTTCCTCATTGATTGTGATAAACAGTGATTAATTATCAACGTCGGTTAGTGTGTTGTTACGTTTTTCAGCATCTGTAACTATTTTCGTTTCATGATCTAGCATATCACAAAGTTGTGAAAAAACAATCAATTTTGATTGTTGTGATGGCTTGTTCACTACGATCTCGTCGTTGTGCCATAAATCGTTACATACTTCAACGGCTTGCAAAACATTATTGGCATGGACCTAAATTTCTTTGTTCACTACAACATCTTCCTTTGATAACATTGATTAAAACTCATGAATATGATGTAGAACTCTAGGTTTGTCCATGACAAAAGGTCGGCTCCTTTTCTTGCAACTCTTCCAATAATAGTTCTAAGTATAGCTTCAAAGAAATTTCTACATCGTTAACACATTGACTCCTTACATGGCCAAATCCTTGACACTTAGAGCAATCTGGTTTATTCCCAAGGAGAAAATATGAGAGCAAGTCGTGAGTAGACACTACATTGTTATGCCAAACCATCATTTAAAACTGTCTAGAATTTAGGATGAAAGTACGAAGACGAAACCCCCACCTAAACAAATCGCATAAGGTTGAATTTTTGTGGAGATGTTACTCAATATGTTACTAACACTCGACAAAAACTTCATGCATAATTTCCAAGCTAATTGATCGCAGTTGAATTTTAGAAACTTTACAAAATTGTTCCGATTCGGACCACTTCACAAAGAATCACTTAGATCAGATAGTTAACAATCTGGAAAAGTTCTGAAATTTTCTATGAAGAAAGTAGACAGAACCAAAACCAGTTTTCAAAAATAATCGTTGAAAAACCTTTTGTAATGAAGGAGATATTGCAACTTCAATCTGACCCTCGAAAATGACTTTTCTTACCTGATTTTCCGATTTTGCTTACTTCCCTTTTTTGATCACTTTTTACACCAAAACTTGCACGAATCTTCAGTGAAAAACTGAAAACAATAACAAGTGTTGAGTTTTAACGAACCCTCTCAATGAAAGCACCAAATTTGATGTCAATTTTTGTATGAACAAAACTCACAAGGGATATAAACTAAGCTCGTGATTTTCTAAAGGCATAGCCACTAAAATTCAAGAATTTAGGTTGATTAGTTAGTCTTTGATTAAACCCTAAGCACACTCAAAGCCACTAATCAATCTCCACAAGAGTATAAAGGAACAAATCCACCAACTCACAAGAATTTCAAATTTTTGTTTTCAAGTAAACAAAACAAAACTTTTTATTAAACTCAATAATCTGATTTGTTACAATGCTAATTGAGACTATTTGTAGATATAGTCATCAAGTAAATCATAACAAACTCTAAACACACTAGAGAAGCCCAAAATATTCGGACCCCCTTACAAAACACACATCCAAATTAAATCTACTCACAAGTTGATTCGCTTGCACAACTTGATCTTGCAACTTGCATTTATTCTAACTAACTAGATTTTATTCAAAAAACTTGCCTAAAAAATTAAAAAAAAAAAAAAAAAACATTAGGAAAATAAAAATCTCAAAACAAAACATTAAACACGTCCTATAACAAATCCTAACTATACTTGGACTCCAGATAAAAGAAATCTAACTAAAAAACGGATTTCCAGTTTGACATCCGAGCAGAAAAATGAATAAAACATTATCCTCTGTATTTTTCTGAATTTTTAAGATATTTTTTCCTGAAAGTAGATTCAATAAGATTTCCAACTCATATCCGCTCGCCTTCTAACTTAAAATGAAAAATCTTCAAATTCAGACATACTGTACTGCTCCGAATCTGAAATTTTATCTTTAGATGATCCAAGAAATGTCCTAGATTAAATCTTTTAATCAAGAAACTTTCAAGAACGTGATCCTCCATCATTGTAGACCAAGTATAACTAAAACACTAGAAACACAAATACTTAAAAGCATTTAAAAGCCTGGAATGTGAAAAAACCGTAGCAAGTGTAGTGGGAAAAAACCTATAGGCAAAACCTCAAAGAACCCGAATGTGAATGGCAGGCTTATATTCACATCATCCATACATGGATTGCTATTCAGACTTGTATCACCTTATGAGTTTAAAAAAGTAAAACCTTAATTTTCTTGTGATTGTGAATCTTTACCTAATGTTAACTTTGAACTTTGATCTTGTTTCCAATCCTTTTGTTTTTTGACTAATGCGTCATTTTCGTAATACTTTTTTAGGAAGCTGAATCAATGAAGCCAAGGAATGACGAAGTACAAGATGAAGGAACAGATTTGCCAATGTTTCTTGAATTGGATGAGTACGATTTGCCGACGAGTGAATTTGAAGATAAGTACGGCAAACAAATCGGACAATGTTCTTATAGGATTGACATCAATATCCGTAAATAGAAAAAAGTGGATCAAATGTAAGAGGACATTTTATGGGCAGAAACGAAGGTGTATATCTCATAGTGTCTGCATTCTGAACTTCTATCACTTTTATACTAAACTAGGTAGACCAGTTACCTTTGTTTGAGTTTAATATCAGCTTGATAGGCTTAGCAGTTTACTTGAAGAGATGCATAACAGTCACAGTTTCCTTAATATTAGAATTTATATTAGAGAGCGTTGTAAGTGAATTTATATTTGAGTTCGACATAGGCTTGATTGATAATTTTAGTTGTAGTCAGTGTTCTTTGGATCAGTTTTGGTCGGCTCCACGAATGAGATCAGTATGGATCTGTTTTTATTCATTTTGATTAGAACAGGTCAGATATTATCGGTTATGATTAGATCAGTTACGATCAGTTTTGTTTAGCTCTTATCAAATCAATTTTGGTCGGTCCTTATTATGTCAGCTCATATTTATTGTAATACCCCACATATTCACGTATTTTAAGAAAGTATTTTTGTATTTTATTCATATAATTTTAATATTTTTATTGAAAAACTATGTTCAATAGGAATATTAAATAAAAAGAAATTAATAATAATAAAATGAATAAAATAAACAATAAGTTTTGATTGAAAGTAATTATTTGTGTTCATAAATAATATTTTTATGTTTAAAATTATTTTAAAAAGGCTTCTAAAAATAGAATTTTCAAAGGTTTCCTAATTATTTTGAGGCAAGGGCCTAAAGGCAATTTCCACTTGTTGGGGTTAGTATCGGATTTTCCAAATCCTACTTTGGGGCCTATAAATACCCCTTAAAACACAAAATTTCAGATTTTTAATGGTCATACTAGTCATTAGGATTCCAAAAATTTAGAGAGAAGAGAGAAAAAAACAACAGAGAGAGAGTTGTGATTTCCGAAGACAAAAAAATACTACAGTGTTTAGTTTTTCGGAAAAAGGAAAAGAAAAAAAAATAGAGAGGAAGTTTACTTAGGATCCGCGCCCAGCCGAACCACCGCTGGAGACGCGCCACCGCCGGCAGCCACTTCTCCCCCTATTTGGTATTTTCGAACCTATTTAAAAAAAAATTCTCCTTCTTTCTTTTTTTAATTCAATCTTGCAAATTCATGTTTATACTTATGTTTAATCATGTTTTTATGAGTTTTAATCATGTGTTAATAAAGTATGAATTGTTTTAAAGCATGAATTAAAATTGTTGTTCCAGAAATTTTAGCTTAGGGTTCACTAGTACAAAAAACGAGATTTGCTGCGGTTTTTTGCTGGGTATTTGCTGTGGTTTTGAACCGCAGCACTTATAGCAGCAGCAAAAAATCAAATTTCATTTGCTGCGGTTTTAACCGCAGCAAATAACACATCAAAAAATGGAGGGAAACAAGGTATTTAATTTGCTGCGGTTTTCCAAAGAACCGCAGCAAATAACCCTCTTTCCCTCCTTTTTCTGAAGGGTTATTTGCTGCGGTTAACTGAATAACCGCAGCAAATGTCTCTTTCCCTCCAATTTTAGTTAAGTTTTTTTGCTGCGGTTTATTGAATAACCGCAGCTAATAATACATTTTTTTTTTTGGGTAATTTTCTGAAATTATTTTATGCTCCTAATATTTCGTGATATTTTTTAATTTTTTTTTTTTTGTAAAAATGTAATCATTTTATTAACAGAAAGAGAATAATTACAACCTATAGCTTTCTGCGGCAAAACTGACTCAGTTTTGCTCCAAGAAAACCAAAAAACCCTCGTTTATATACAAGAACACACAGGCTCAACTACTATATATACACCTTCCTAACATAAACCATCCCAAACATAATCCAAACAACCAAATTAAAACCCTTCCTAACAAAACCAAATATATAAACCATCCTATACAACCCAAAACAATGGAAAAACACTCAGCGGAAGCATGCAAGCAGCATTGTCACACACAGCCACATCAGCGCGCACAGCAAAACAGCAGCGCGCACACCAAAACAGCAGCAAAACAAAAGTTGCAGCAGCGCGCGCAAAACAGCAGCAAAACAGCAGCAAAACTGCACCAAAACAGCAAAACAGCAGCAAAACCTACAAAACAGCAGCAAAACAGCAGCAACACAACAGCAACACAGCAGCAAAACACCAAAACAGCAGCATAGAAGCAGCAAAACTGCAAAACAGCAGCAAAACAGCACCAAAACAGCCTAGCCCAGGCCTCACAGCGACCCTGAAGTCGAACCTTTCCTGCAAAAACCAGACAAAACAATGCCAAAAAAGCTGCAGAACACAGCATGACCATCAGTTCTGCAGAAAAGACTGCAGGAACAGTCCATTACATTATGCGCGAAACTGCAGACAAACAGCCACACTGCAGATAAACTACAAAATTTCAAGTTCATGGCGAGGCTGCACAACCAACCCTTCCTCCACAGCCCAGCAATCATCATCAAAACCCCAACTCCATACATAACCAGAAAAAATAAACAACTGTAGAAGAGACTTAGGAACAGTCCACTAACCCAAGCCAAACTGCTTAAGAGACTTAGGAACAGTCCAGTAAACCAATACACAAATTACCAATACACAAATTACGAATACCTAAAAGTTCAATTTTAAACTAAGTCAACTGAATGTACTACTATATTCCTAGCTTCTTCATAAACAATGTGTGTACAAGAATGTCGCAACCTTGTCGCGAACCTCGCCTATTTGTGCTTTGCTGAAAGGCCCTTCTCGAACCCATGTAGCTTTTGTGAATACCTAGTAAACAATTATTTAAAACCAGTTTAATGATACTTCCTTAATAGCAATCACCCACCTCCTGAACGACCGCCACAATCACAACCTCAACCACAACCACAACCACAATCACAAACATAACCTCAGCTTAATGTTACTGATATTCCAGTAACATTACCATCCCCAACTCCAGCACAACCATTAACAACACAATTGAAGGTACAACTACAAACTCCGCAACTACTTATGAAGCTCTAATGTGCACAACTTATTAACAATTCATAAAAATAACAGAATACCATGCGACTGCTAAAATATAGGTCATTAAAAGTTAACAATATCGCCGATTTAAGGATTGAAAACAAAGTAATAGTCCTTTAAACAAGGAATAGGTTTGGTTGTTGGTTTGGGAGTGGATAAACAATTTCAACATTGTCCTTTCTTTCGGATGCAAATCTTCTCCTACTTAATTTACATGAGTAGGTCAACAATAGCCTGTCATTAATTTTTCTTCGTGTAGAATTGCTTTCGATTGAGAAATCCTCCGCAGTCATCTTAATTTGCAAAGACCAAGCAAGTCTACAACATTTTGTAGCATATAAAGGTTGCTGATGAGATAGTAGACTTCAAGTAGTATATTATAACACATTGATAAAAGCCTCCGTCTAAAGATTCAACTGAAACTTTCAGACAATTCACGAGCACAGGTATACGACGAACAATGCTCTCAAAATTTGTTTTCCATATAACACCAAAACAGAAAATAGTGATTCACTTATATGAAAACCAGGTTCTGGGAGCATTGGTCATCGTTTTGCACATAACACATATAAAAGAAATAATGAATCTGGTATAGGAAAAGAATACATTAAAGGCCTGAAATATATTCATGGATCCCTTTAATGTTTTTTCCACAACCACAAAATTCCCATTATTTTCTGTGTTCCACAAATGTGCAGCCAGTATTTGGGAGCATTGATCATCGCATATCTATGCTCGTGAGCCATTTGAAAATTTCAGTTGAATCTTTAGATGGAGGCTTTTATCAATATGTTATAATATACTACTTCAACTCTACTATCTCATTACCAACCTTAATATGCTACAAAATGCTGTACACTTGCTTGGTCTTTGCAAATTAAGATGACTGCGGAGGATTTGTCAATCGAAAGCAATTCTACACGAAGAAAAATTAATGACAGCCTATTGTTGACCTACTCATGTAAATTAAATAGGAGAAGATTTGCATTCGATACGCAATCCAATTTTAATATTGTTTATCCAGTCCCACCCCAAGAAAACATAATTTAGGGAACTTCAAAATATAGTTTTCGCTAAAACAAGCCAAATGAACCGATAAAACCAACAACACAATCCCATAACAGAATTCAAAACGATTAAAAATAACCCAAAGCGACATGTTGCCTTCCGGAAATTATTGCAGTACTTACCTCCTCAAGATCATCTGACTCATTACAGCTTGAGATGATGTCATGCATGTAACGCATTACGTAGTACCCACAATCAGTACCGTTTTGCTGTTGCGCGCACTTTGAAGTACATAGGACATTGAAACAAGAAAAATCAATCAAAAATTTGCATGACAAAGTAAGCAACCACCACAAATGTATAGGATCTCGATGTCTGTACCTCAACTGATATCAACTTCGGAATCATTGTGCTACTGCGTATCCTCTTCATGACACTATACGGAGGACAAAAATTAAGCGAAGGTAAGGAGCCGTTATATCTTACATTTCTAGCATAAAAGATTTTTGGTTGACGTTAGAATTTACCTATTCACCCACGTCATAATCAATAATCTACGTGGCGATTGAGGACGGCAAGAATCAAATTGATACACCTTGTATGTCAAAGGTGATATCAACAAAAGCACCCAATGTGAACTGCGCCAAACAAGAGAAAGCATAACATTTGGAAATCGGAACTAACAATGGGAAAGTTGCCAAATCAATGGGAAAGTGAAACAAGAGAAGGAACAATAAGGGTGGGGGAGAAACAATGGGAAAGTGAAAAAGACTTACTCCTCAAGTGACGGAGCGATAATGAACTTCCTTTTCGCTCGAATTGCTTCTTTGATGGCGGTTTCAAGGTACGCTTTCACATCACCCTTGCTCTTTAGACATCGATCCTCATAAATCTCTTGAGGACACAACCACCCCACCTTGTTCATGGTATTGGTTCCGGACAAATCTAAGTACACACAACTAATTAAGGTGGAAAAAAAGGAGAAACATTAGTGTACAAGTTGCTGCATCTCGTAAACAGTCATTCAAACAAAATCAATAGAATTAAAGAGGCAGCTTTTGGAAATAGAACATACATGAATTATGTAAAAATGGAATCTCTATTACGTTTGTAAGTAAAAAGCATGTAACTTAAAATTAAAAAGGTACGGAGAAAGCAGTAACCTCATGAACGCTTGCAACACTGACAAAGACAACATCTCCCCAACGAGGAAATCATAAACATCAGCTTTCGTTACACATGTCTCAGCATCCTCAAAGTAGTGGAATTGATCCTTGCTCAACCACACCTTTAAAGGATTCTCTTCCGGCTCATCTTTGGTGCATTCATGTAGCCACTGACACGCGGGTGACACATTTTTGTACACCTCATCTTCATCTTCCTTGTTTGAACCTTTCGAGGAAATCTTGTTGTTCGGGCCATCCTTTTGTTCTTTTGCGGAATCTCTGTTGTCGTGTTGTTGTTCTTGTTCTCTTTCAGCTCCCCCCTTTATTCACATTAACATATATATGACAACGACAATAAAAAGGATTAAAACGATAATTGGAAAATTAGTAATAATAAATTTTATTTAAGGGTTTTACTCACCTCTTCTGCAAACCGCACCCATTTCCTAGGCCACGTCACGAAACTCCCTCGTGCTTCTCCCAAAGTATTCAATCCCCACTCTGGCCGCGGAAGGGGAAGTATTACATCTTCCCATCCGTCTACAATAGAATCAACTGAGACGTTACAATTGCCTACACCGACAGCTTGGAGATGCAAGACTTGGGCCTGGACAGTTGGTTGAAGATGGCCAAATGCAACCACCACTAAACCACCATTTCCACCTCCTGGATCCCGGAGAAGCAATGTGCATGGTGTTTCCTCCTGCAAAATAGTTACAGTTGAAGGCCATATGATCAAAAAATAAAGTTAAAAGTACTAAAAAATAAAGTGTAAACTATTAAAAAATGAAGTTAAAAGTATGAAAAAAGTTAGCAAACATTACCTCCACATCTGGAATGGGAGGCTCACTTGAAGCTCGGGAAGTCTGTTTTCGCCGGCTTGACTTGTCATGAACTTCATCTTCATTAGGTGAATCTATATCATGAATTCCCACCTTCTCACATAGAGCTTTGAACTTTTGTTTGACCAACTCCTCCACCATTTTTTCCATTTCTGGACTGATCTTCGTTTGTGAAGAACTACTTCCTGACTTGTCTTGTGGAAATGCCCTTCGCTTACCTAAACGTACACCTCCCAAACCTTTCACACGTCCTGCGTGGTCCGGGGGAAGTCCTGCTGCAGGGGTAGGATTCTGACCTTGAGATTCACCCTCGTTGTT
>PYUH01000082.1:335947-350975 GCA_016808085.1 Suaeda aralocaspica | reverse complement strand
GGGTTACAAGAAAGAGAGGAAGAAAGGTAGTCGAAAATCTCTTCATTGGTCTAAGTTGTTAAAGAGGAGATGAGAAACGTTTTGTCCCTCAAGACTTCGAACAAACTAAACTTCATCACGATGCATAATTGAAACAAGATAGAAAAACGGTTGATGATACATTGTGGAGTTCGAAAAACAAAATTGATTATGGTTTGTGATTTAGACGAGAAGGAGGACACAAATGGCTCGTTGTGGATGGTCTAATGACAACATAAGGGAGAAGGTCGAATTGCAACCTTATTGGACTTTGAGAAATTTGTAGAGTGGCAGCAAGGGATGAGAAGCAAAGTTGCACGTAACCCCAAAAAGCATACTTCAAAACTATACGACCCTAAGGAGAAACGTGATGATACTTTTCCTCAAAAATAAACTTTGATAAGGTTACTTAAACAACCCGTCATCACGGATAAGAGTTCAAACTTCAAAGCCCAAAGTAGTGATTCACGCATTGTTTGTTTTCTTCAAGTGTAACGGGCCAAGTCACATCAAAGAGATTGTCATCAGCTTAGGGTCATAACAGACTCGAAATTGGGGATGAGGAAAAACCTTGAAAGAAGAGGAGGAGGTTTGTATGGGGAGAGGAGAGGAAAGGTATGCAAATTATGAAAATATGAGGAGAAACGGAGGAAGTTCCACCAGAAACACAAGGTCAATCCTTGGTGTTACGTAGGGTATTACAATCTCAAAGTGCGCAACATTTGAGAGAAGTCAAAGAGATAAAATTTTTATCACAAGGTTGTAATGTTCAGCAAGCTTTGTGAGGGGATATAGATACTGGAAGTGCACCAAACGTAGTATCTACGTTGTTGGTGAAAAAAAAAACTCGCAATCCATAAAAGGTACATCCTCAACCATACAAGCTACATTGGCTTCGCAACACAGCGTGTTAAGGAAAACAAACAAGCTTTATGCGTTTTTTAAAATTGGTCAATTTGAGAATCAAGTACTTTGTGATGAGTTTGTTCCTATGGATGCTGTCATTATACTATTGGGAGACTTGGCAATATGACGGTTTGTGAAGTTTAAGGGACGACAAAGGTCTATTTGTGCGCAAGGAATCCAATGAGAAATCATATGCATTGAAACCCTGATGATTTCTAAAACTAAAGAAACATGGGTAATTTACAGGTGTTGTGTTGGTGGGTGGAACGAGTTAGAAAGGAGATGAAAACGAGTTCTATTCTTATATGGTGTTAGCAAGGAGGTACAGATGACGACCCAGCGATTCTAGGGTTTTGCATCCGATGTTGATGAATTTTCAGATGTATTCCTAATGAGTTGCCACCAGGATTTACACCAATACGAGGGACTTGAACATCAACTTGATTATTCGGGTCAAATTCCTAACAAGCATGCATATAGATGTAATCCAGAAAGAGACAAAGGAGATACAGAGGGCAGATTGAGAGTTAAGGGAGAGGGGGTACGTGAGAGAGAGCATGAGTCCGTGCTGTGCCACATGACGTACCTAAGAAGATGGACTTGGAGAGAATGTGTATTGATCAAGGGAGGTTAACAATATAACCATCAAGTATTAGGTTTCCTATACCTTAGATTGGATGATTTGCTGATTGAATACATGGTTATCAACTGTTTTCAAAATTGATTTAAGAAGTGGTTATCATCAGATTCGAATGAGGAAGGTGATGATGCGGGAAAAAACAGGTTTTAAAACAAAGCTAGGGTGTATGAAATGGTTAGTCATGCCTTTTGGGTTAACTATGCACCTAGTACGTTATGAGTGTTGATGAATGAGGTAATAAAGCCATACATTGACAAGTTTGTTAGTGGGGGTATTTAGATAGATTTAGGTATAGCAAGAGTGTTAGTGTTAATGATCACCTAAGTCATCTAAGGGTGTTGTTTTTGAGGACATTACGAGAACAAAAGCTCTATGCTAAGCTCGAAAAGTGTTATTTTATGTACCAAGTGTGACGTTTACTTGGGGTTATTTGTGCCAAAGATGTTTTCTGATTGATCCATTCAAAGTAGAAGCTATAAAAGCATGGCAAGCACCCTAAAAGTGGACCGAGGGACTGCTTTCCTTGGTTAGCCTCGTTCTATAGGAGGTTTGTGAAGAATTTCCTCATGTTGTGCTCCTATAACCGAAATGCATTAAGAAGGATAAACCAAATTTGAGTGACTAAGGGGCACAAAAACGCTTTTAGAATTATAAAGAAGTTGCTTGGTAACACAACCATTACTCCTTACAGATTTTCTCAACCATTTAAGTGGAGACGGGAGTGCAAGTGGGGGTTGGAATTGGTGCTGTTCTAGTACAGGGAAGAGGGCCAATTTGCGTATTTTAGTGAGAATGAATGGTGCTAACTTGAAACGATTCTACGTATGACAAGAATCTCATATGCCATATTGAGTCTTGGTCTCATTGGAGTCATTATTTAAGGCCTAAATCACTTCATGACTACCTTCTGATCATGACGCTTGACAGCATTTATGGTCAACAAAGTTGCATCAAGACATGCTAACGGTTGAATTTTTGCCAATCCATTCATTTTTCTTCAAAATACAAGACGGGAGGAAATCAGGATTTGGTTTCTGCGGCTTTGTCAGAAGGTATACTGTTGCTTGTTTTGAACTTCACATGTTACTTGGCTTTAGAGATTGAATAAGCTCAGTACTTTTACGGAAGATGGAAACTTTGGACCAATTAATAAGACGCAACTTTCGAACGGTTCTATGAGTATTCCTATGTGCAACATGATGGGTTTTCGTTTTGTTAAAGGTAATCTATTGTGCATACCTAGATGTTACTCAATCGTGAGTTGCTGAAGTAAGAGGAGGCACATGGAGGAGGTATTGCGCTGAACATTTTGATTACAAAGACACTAACCATTGCAAGAACATTTTCTATTGGCCCAGATGTATTGTTGATGTTGAAGCTATAATTGCTCCAATGTGCTACTTGTACAACAGGCAAAGGCGGCCTTTTCCCTCCAATAGGCTATTAACTCCCTTGCCAGTTGCCAGAGGGACCATTTGGAGGATGTTTCTATGGATTCATTGTAGGGTTCCAGGACAGCCACGGGGAGAAAGATGCAATTATGGTAGTGGATATGATATGGTTTTTCAAAGATGGCTCATTTACACCATGTTCACAAGACGACGATGCTTTGAATGTGGCTGATTTATATTTTCGAGTCTCATAAGGTTGGACATGGGGTTCCAAAAAACATTGTAAGCTGAGAGCACAAAGTTGCATGAGCTACTTTTGGAGTCACGTTGGAGATGGAATAGGTACAAATCTTTTGTTTAGCACACTTATCATTCCTCAAACAGATGGTCAAACAGAAGTAACCACATCGACATTAGGTTCTTTTACGTGGGTTGGGTTGTAGACACAAAAGGATGGATTTGAAGCGTCCTCTGTGAATTTGGCTTACATAGGTCACCACTTATGCTACGAAACACCACCTTTTCGAGTAGTTATGGGATCAATCCTAAAAGTTGACCAATTGATTTGTAAGTATTCCCAAGGGAGTTGGTCACACGGATGCCAAGACAACGGTTGAGGTGACATGCAAAACTTCATGCAGAAGTAAGGGCTCGAATTGAGAAGTTCAATGATATTATCAGCAAGAGCAAACAAACAACAAATATCACCATGGTAAAAGAAGTGGGATTTGGTGTGCAGCTCATTAGAGAAAGGAAAGATTCCAAACAGAGGAAGAGCAAGCTGATGCCTCGTTGTGATGCGACCCGTTCCAGATCATAAGTAAGGTGGGGAAGAATCTTTATAAGTTAGAGTTACAGGAGGAAATGGAGTTCATGCTACTTTAATCACTTGGGATTTAGCTCCTTATTTTCCTGATGATCAACTCGAGGTTTGAGGACAAACTTCTTCTGAAGAAGAGGAGGATATAACTAATATCAATAGGCAAGAACAAAACTTCGAGGGGTTTGATGGAGGTGGAAAAAAGATGCAACCATGGAGTTTAGTGGCTTATGGATACACAGGCTCTCTAGGGTTGGCTAAGGTGGATTTTACGTGTGCATGGTGGACATGTACAACGCTTCCTCACCGTAAGATATGAAAGCAAGTATATTATTAGTTAGGGCGAGTGTTTGAGCTATATGTTTTCTACCCATGTCAATTGATTATGGGTTTACCATATGGTGTTTGTGATTTTCTTAATTAGTTTATGAGTCATGGTTGATGGAATCAAGCATGGGAAACACACACAGAATTGAAGGTTCTTGAAAAAAAGACATGCAGCTTAAGGGTTTTCTTGAAGTTTTGAAGGAAGTCCAACAAAAATCACGAGAAACAGAAGCAAGTTATTTGGCTGGGATTTTTGGAGATTTTTGAAGATTTGGGCAACGTGGGTCAACGCCTGATTTCCGTGTTGTTTGAATTGTCACTTAATTTGTTTTTCGGAAATATGGTCCGTAGATTTGATTCCTCAAAACTATCTAAGATTTTAGACAGAAATCAGAGTACAAAATAATACCTTCTGTGTTTTGGGGGGGTGCAAATATTGTATCGGTTGGTGAGATCTTGTAAGCTAATCTTAGTTTGTTTATACCATATATCTAAGGTAGTTGATTTGTTTAGGGATACTCGAATCTTGGTGTTGTGTTTAGCTATAAATTGGATGTAAATAAATCATAAAATTCAGATTAGATTGTTACAACAATTTGTTTTCTCGTTTTTTATTGTTTCACAAGTAAACAACTTCTGTTGACGAGAATTTCTTGTGAGGAATCGATTGAGTGAGTAGTGCTTGTGCTTTATCCCCACGGTATGATAGTTTTAGTGATTTGAGGGTGCTTTGCTTTATCAATTCTATCAATTATTCGCCTTAGTAAGTGCAGATTGTGCTGCGTGCTTTATCAAATTTGAAGTCTAAGGTTTTCTTGTGTGAGTGGCGTTGGTTTATAACAAAATTCACATAACTACACTATGTTCTCGAGTACAAATGCTGGCCAACCATTGCGGTGTAGTGTCGAAAATGTATGGGAGACATATCGCATTTGTATGAGAAACTATCTATTTGCTGAAGGGGAAGACGTTGAGAGTGGGGCTTGAAAGCAGCTATGTGGCAAGATACTGTGATGTATTCGGGTTATGTGTGATAATGACCTTAATATTTTGGTTTACTTGCATTGCTTAACTTTACTGTAGTATATGATTAAACCTTATGTGTTTTACTGTAGAATTTATTCCATAGCGAAGTTATGAGGGCTAAGAGGCCAACTTTTTCTCTCGGCCGTGCGGAAAGATTATTTGTAGAGATTTTAAGTCTAAACTTGTGAGTGGTTGGATCACCAACAAAGGAAGCGATCATAAAAGGAATAATAATGCCATACGAAATTTACCCTGCAATATCGAGCAAGAAGGTGGGACCTTTGTTGCCAATGAAAACACCCCCCCCACTCGAACGCAAGTAGTAGTATATACACTAACCTAGGAGTCTGTTGTTACATTAATCCATATTTTTACTAACCACATTTGCCTTTTGAGTTGGCAGAAAACGCGCTATTAGCTCACAAAGTCCTGCGCAGAAGAAGGCCATCACCGCATCGGTGCGAACGAAAACCGTATGAGCTTCAAAGATGTATGGGAAAGTAAGAAAGTTTTTTATGAACAGGTTTGTCGTCTTGTGTTGGTGACCAGGAAGCCCCCTCTTCTTCATCTGTTACAGTAACGGCTCAAAGCGCGTGAGTAGATTGGTAACTGTCTCTTTACATGCCGAGATGCAAGTGGTAGGCAGAGTGATGTAGACCCTGAGTTGAATGGAAAGTGGCGATAGAGCTTTCGCACTGGGGAAAGAAAAGGAAGGGGGAAGGGGGGCCCCCGCTAATATCCCCTTCTCCCATCCTTGGCCTCTGTGGTTCACTGTGATTTTTCTTTTGGCCTTGTTTCCTCCCCTCTTTCCCATTCGTTACCTGCGTTTCTTGCGGTTCTACAAAACGGGAACAAGAAAAGATTGTTTCTCCCTTTTCTTTAAAGGACACTATCCTCTCACCAACCCTATGCTCCTTCCCTCCTTCACTTTTAACCAAGTCGCACTAATCCTGAACAAACTTTTAAAAAAAAAGGTTTGGATCTCTTCCCCACCCACTCCCATTTTTTGTCTTGATGTGTGCTGTTTTCGTTGCGATTTTTATTGTTCGTTTTTTTGCTATTTTCGTTTGGTTTTTGCTATTTCGTTGATTGAGCTACATGTATTTCATGCCAACTAATTTTGAGGAAATCCACCCATTCTATTACTTTGTTCTAATATCAACATTGAATTAAAGTAGAACATAAAACCAAGATTCAATAAAATAGAACACAACTAGTACTTGATTTGAACATAATATGAAGATTCAATTTTGTATGTATAACACAGCTTGGACGCCTTACTTATGATCTTGAACGGTCCATCACAACGAGGCATAAGCTTATTCTTCCTTTGATTTGGAAATCTTTCCTTTCTCTAATGCAGCCACACCAAATCCCCTTCTTTGTACACATGTTGTGATTTGTGTTTGTTTGCTCTTGCCTTGTAAATATCATTGACCTTCTCAATTCGAGCCCTTACTTCTGGGCATGAAGTTTTGTGCATGTACTCAACCTTTGTCTTGGCCTCCTTGTGTACCAAGCTCCCCTTTAGCGAATACTTACAAAATCAATTTGGTATTTAGGATTGATCCCATAGACAATCTCGAAGGGATTCGTGTTTAGTAGCATCTTAGGTGACCGTATTGTAGCAATTCAGGCATGAGCAAGCTTCAAATCCAGCCTTTTTTTTCTTACTAACCACCCACTAAAAGAACCCTAATGTTCGATTGGGTTTACTTCTGTTTGACCACCCTGTTGAGGATGATAAGATGTGCAAACAAAAGTTTCGTACCTTCAAGCTCCAAAGTGACTTCCAAAGTAGCTCATATACTTTGTGTCTCTATCACTGACATAGTTTTTGGAACCCCTTAACCTTAGGTTCTCGAAATATAATCACCCCATCATAGCATCATTCGGTCTTGTGACATGGTGTAAAATGAGCGCATCCTTTGACAACCTATCAACCCTACCATAATTGGCATCTTTTCCCGCCTGTCTGTCCGTTGGTAACCCTACAGCTGAGAAATCCATCCAACAAGCCGCCCAAGGTCCCCTCGGGCCTGGCAATGGAGTTTAATAGCCTTGTGGGAAGCCGCTTTGCCTTTTGACAAGTAGCACAATTGAGCACTTATAGCTTTCAACATCAACAATCATCTTGGGCCAATAGCAAATGTTCTTGGGGCATAACATGGTTTAGTAGTCATTTGTAATACCACAATGTCCAGCATTACTCCTCCTTATCTCCTTACTAGCAACTCCCGTATAGAAACTTAGGTAGCACAATAGATTACCTTTAGACAAAACCCATCATGTAGCACCATAGTCACTCCTAGAACACTTCGAAATGTGGGACCATTATTGTCCAAAATCTCCATCGTTGCCGTAAAACTGATTTATCACTCTAAGCCAAGTCCTTGAAGTTCAAACAAAAACACCAAGCAAAGTGTCAACCTTCTTGAACAAAGCCATCAGCCACACATTCAATTTGCACCGGCTTGTAATTTTTGAAAAAAACGGACTGATTGCAAAAATTCAACCCATTTAAGCCTGTCTGGATTCAACTGTTGTTGACCATTTAATTTGCTTCAAAAGCTTCATGAATCATAATGTAGTATGAAGTGAGTAGGCCTGTAAATTAATGACTCCAATGATCCAAAGCTCTATAATGGGCTAAGAATTCCTTTGTCATATCTAGAATAGTTCAATTTAGCACCATTCACAATTTCTACTAAATACGCATTGGCCTCTTCCCTTTACTAGAACAGCCCAATTCCAACCCCACTTGATCCGTCCCACTTCAAATGGTTTAGAAAAAGTCTTGTAAGGCTATATTTGTTTGTTACAAAGCAACTTCTTTATCAATTCATAAACTTCTTGTGGGCCCCCTTATCCACTCAAACTTTTTGGTTTATTCTCTCTTCAGTCTCGGTTATAGGGAGGCAACAACAGATTAAAACATTCTTCACAAACCTCCTAGAGAACGAGGCTCACCCATGGCAAGTCAGTACCTACCTCACACTTGTTGGTGTTGGGCCAATTTATTTGTACCATAGTCTTCTCACTTTAGCGTTATGCACCAAGACGTGCTCGTGCGGTTCACCCGCGCCACGGGAGGAGGAAAAAAGAGGATTCTGTTGAATCCATCAAAGTAGAGCTTATAAAGCATGGCAAGACCTAAAAGTGGCGAGGGACGTGCTTTCCTTGGTTAGCCTCGTTGCTATACGGAGTTTGTGGAAGAATTTCCAGTGTTGTGGCTCCATCATGAACCGAATGCATTAAGAAGGATAAACAAAGTTTTGAGTGGACTAAGGGGACCAAAAGACGCTTTTAGAATTGATAAACGAATTCTTGGTACACAACATTCTCCTTACCAGATTTTCTAACCATTTAAGTGGAGACGGGAGCAAGTGGGGTTGGAATTGGTGGCTGTTCTAGTACAAGGGGAAAGAGGGCCAATTTGCGTATTTTAGTGAGAATTGAATGGTGCTAATTGAAACATCTACGTATGACAAGAATTAATGCCATTATTGAGATCTTGGCATATTGGAGTCATTATTTAAGGCCTAATCACTTCATACTACCTTCTGATCAGACGCTTGAACCATTATGGCAACAAAAGTTTGCATCCAAGACATGCTAAGGTTGAATTTTTGCAATCATCATTTTTCTTCAAAATACAAGACGGGGAGGAAATCTAGGATTGTGGTCTGCGGCTTTGTCAAGAAGGTATACTTTGCTTGGTGTTTGAACTTCAAATGATTACTTGGCTTTAGAGATTGATAAAACATAAACAGATTTTACGGCAAGATGACTTGGACAATTAATGAGCAGCAACTTCGAACGAGGACTTCTATGAGTATTCCTATGTGCTAACACATGATGGGTTTTCGTTTTTGTTAAAGGTAATCTTATTGTGCATACCTATGTTACTCAAGTACCCGTGAGTTGCTCAGATACAGAGGAGGCACCATGAGGAGGTATTGGTGACATTTTGGATTACAAAGACACTAACCAGTTGCAAGAACATTTTCTATTGGCCCAGATGTATTTTTGATGTTGAAGCTATGAATTGCTCCAATGTGCTACTTGTCAACAGGCAAAGGCGGCCTTCCCAATCAGGCTATTAACTCCCTTGCCATTGCCAGAAGGGACCGATTGGGGATGTTTCTATGGATTCATTGTAGGGTTTACCAGGACAGCCACGGGGAAAAGATGCAATTATGGTAGTGGTGTATGATATGGTTTTCTCAAAGATGCTCATTTTACACCATGTCACAAGACCAGACGATGCTTTAATGGTGGCTATTTATATTTTCCGAGATCATCATAAGGTGGACATGGGGTTCCAAAAATATTGTAAGTAGAGACACAAAGTTGCATGAGTCTACTTTTGGAGGTCACGTTGGAGATGGATAGGTAAAACCTTTTGTGTTTAGCACACTTATCATCCTCCAAACAGATGGTCAAACAGAAGTAACCACATCGAACATTAGGTTCTTTTACGTGGGTTGGTTAGTAAGACACAAAAGGATTGGATTTGAAGCTGTCTCTGCTGAATTTGGCTTACATATTGTCACCACTTATGCTGACAAACACTCACCTTTGCGAGTAGTGTCATGGGATCAATCCTAAAATTGACCAATTGATTTTGTAAGTATTCCAAGGGAGTTGGTACCACCGGATGCCAAGACAAAGGTTGAGGTACATCAAAACTTCATGCGAAGTAAGGGCTCGAATGAGAAGTCAATGATATTTCAGGCAAGAGCAAACAAACAACAAAACACACATGTTAAAAGAAGTGGGATTTGGTGTGGCGATCATTAGAGAAAGGAAAGAGTTTCCAAACAAGGAAGAAGACAAGCTGTGCCTCGTTGTGATGGGACCCGTTCCAGATGCATAAGTAAGGTGGGGAATAATCTTTAAGTTAGGAGTTACCAGGAGAAATGGATTCATGCTAACTTTAACACACTTGGGATTTAGCTCCTTATGTTCCTGATGATCAACTGTCGAGGTTGAGGACAAACTTCTTCTGAAGCAAGAGGAGGATGATACGTAATATCAATTGGCCAAGAACAAAACTTCGAGGGTTGATGTGAGGTTGGAAAAAAGATGCAACCATGTGGAGTTTAGTGGCTTATGGAAACCAGGTTCTCTAGGGTTGGCTAAGGGTGGATTTTTACGTGTGCAATGGTGACATGTACAGCTTCCTCACGTGCGAAACTATACTGACACAAGTGATGTGTAGTTAGTTTAGGGCGGTGTTTGAGCTAATGGTTTTCTTACATTGTCAATTGATATGGGTTTTACCATATGTGTGTTTTTGTGATTTTTCTTAATTAAGTTTATGAGTCAGGTTGATGGAATCAAGCATGGGAAACACACAACAGAATTGAAGGATTTTGAAAAAAGAATTGACAGCTTAAAGGTTTCTTGAAGTTCTTGAAAGTGGAAGTCCAACAAAAATCAACGAGAAACAAAGCAGTTATTATGGCGGATTTTGGAGATTTTTGAAGATTTGGGCAACGTTGGTCAACGCCTGATTTCCGTGTGTTGTTGACTTGTCACTTAATTGTTTGTTTCGGTGAAATATGGTCCGTAGATTTGATTCTCAAAATATCTAAGATTTTCAGAAACAGATAATTACCCTCTGTAGTGTTTTATTGGGGGCTGCAAATATTGTATCGCGTTGGTGAGATCTCTTGTATGCCTAATCTTAGTTTGTTTAATCCATATATCTAAGGTAGTTGGGATTGTTTAGGGATACTCGAATCTTGGTGTTTGTTTAGCTATAAATCGGATGGTACAAATACATCCATAAAATTCAGATTAGATTGATTGACACAAAGTTGTTTTCATCGGTTTTTTATTGTTCACGAAGTAAACAATTCTTGTGACTAGAATTTCTTGTGAGGAATCGATTGAGTGAGTAGTGCTTGGTGCTTTACTCCCCGGCTGAGTAGTTTTTATGATTTGAGGGTGCTTTGTTATCAATTCTATCAAATTATTCGCCTTAGAAGTCAGATTTGGTGCGTTGCTTTAATCAAATTTGAAGCTAAGGTTTTCTTGTGTGAGTGGCGTTTGTTTATAACAAAATTCACAACACTACACTATGTATCCGATACAATGAATGCTGGCCAACCATTGCGGGTAGTGGTCGACAAATGGTATGGGAAGACAATCGGCATTTGTATGAGAAAGCTATCTTTTGCTGAAGTGGGAAGCGTTGGAGGGGGGCTTGAAAGCAGCTATGTGGCCAAGATACTGTGGATGTATGTCGTTGTTATGTGGTGATAATGACTTAATATTTATAGGTTTACTTGCATTTGGCTTAACTTTACTGTAGTATATATAACCTTATGTGTTTTTGTAGAATTTATTCCATAAGCGAAGTTATGAGGCTAAGAGGCAACTTTTTCTCTCGGCCGTGCGGAAAGATTTTGGTAGAGATTTTAAGTCTAAATTGTGAGTGGTTGGATCACCAAAACAAAGGAAGCGATCAATGAAGAAGAAGATAATAATGCCATACGAAATTTACCCCAATTCGAGCAAGAAGGTGGGACCTTTGTTGCACAAGAAAACACCCCCACTCGCGAAGCAAGTAGTAGTATATCACTAACCTAGCGTACTGTTGTTACATTAATCATAAGTTTTTACTAACCATCATTTGCCTTTTGATGTGGACAGAAAAACGCGCTATAGCTTCACAAAGTCCGCGCAAAGAAGGCCATCACCGCATCGGGCGAACAAAAACCGGTGATCAGAGTTGAGAAGTTATGAAGTCGTTTGTAACAACTTCATCTGTAAGTACGCCAACGGTGAGTGCTCTACATCGCAAGAAGGAGAGGTTTAACCTGAGTTGAATGAAAGTGGCGATATGGCTCTTGACTGAGAGGAAGGGAAGGGGGCCCCCCTTACCCTTCTCCTCCTGCTCGGTATGTGTTTCTTTTGTTGTTCCTCTCCATCGTACGGTTTCTCGGCTCAAAATGCGCGTGAACGAATAGATTGTTAACTTTTTCTTTAAGGCACTGAGATCAGTGTCACAACCTATAGGTCCTACCCTCACTTGAGACAGTCGCAGGCTAATCGACAAACTTTAGAAAAAAGGTTTGGTTTCTTCCACACTCTCCATGTTTTGTCTTGATTGTGCTGTTTTCGTTTGCTATTTTTATTGGTTCGTTTTTTTTGCTCTTCTTCCGTTTGGTTTTGCTATTTCGTTTTATTAGTAGCTAGCTATGTATTTCATGCCAACTAATTTTGAGGAATCCTACCCATCCTATTACTTTGTCTAATATCAACATTGAATTAAGTTAGAACATAAAACCAAGATTCAATAAAATAGAACACAACTAGTACTTGATGTTGAACATAATACTGAAGATTCAATTTTGTATGGTATAACACAGCTTGGACGAACACAGGTGGTGAATCTCAAGGTCAGAATCCTACCCCTGCAGCAGGCCTTCCCCCGGACCACGCAGGACGTGTGAAGGTTTGGGAAGTGTACGTTTAGGTAAGCGAAGGGCATTTGCACAAAACAAGTTCAGGAAGTAGTTCTTTCAAAACGAAGATCAGTCCAGAAAATGGAAAAAATTGGTGGAGGAGTTGGTTCAAACAAAATTTCAAAGCTCTATGTGTGAAAAGGTGGGAATTCATGATGTAGATTCCCCTAATGAGAATGAAGTTCTGAGCAAGTCGCCGAAAACAGACTTCCCCGAGTCAAGTGAGCCTCCCATTCCAGATGTGGAGGAATGTTTGCTTAACTTTTTCATATCAATTTTAACTTCATTTTTGTTAAACTAGTTTACACTTTTTTTTAGTACTTTTAAACTTTATTTTTGTCATATGGCCTTCCCAACTGATAACTCATTTTGCAGGAGGAAACACCATGCACATTGCTCTAATCGTCCGGGACTCCAGGGTGGAAATGGTGGTTTAGTGGTGGTTGCATTTGGCCCATCTTCAACCAACTGTCCAGTCCCAAGTTCGCATTCCAAGCTGTCGGCTATCGGCAATTGTAACGTCTCAGTTGATCTATTGTAGCCGAATGGGAAGATTCATACTTCCCCTTCCGCGGCCAGAGTGAGGATTGAATACTTTAGTAGGAGAAAGAACACGAGGAGTTTCGTGACGGGCCTAGGAAATGTGCGGTTTGCAGACTAGTGAAGTAAAACCCTTAAATAAAATTTATTATTACTAATTTTCCAGTTCTCGTTTTAATCCTTTTTAATCTTTGGTGTGTCATATATGATGTTAATGGAATAAAGGGGGGGAGCTGAAAGAGAACAAGAACACAAACCACGACAACGCAGATTCCGCAACAAAAGAACAAAGGAGTGGCTCCTCCGAACAACAAGATTTCCTCGAAGGTTAAACAGGACGATGAAGATGAGGTGTACCAAAATGTGTCACCCGGCTGCGTGGCTACAGGAATGCACCAAAGGATGAGCGGAAGAGAATCCTTTAAGCTGTTTGTCTTGTTGTCGGTGGGTGGGGCATGCTAGGCAACGAACTAATGGTCCCAACTACGTGAGGGATGGCCTGGATGCAGTCAGCATGTCGCGCAAAACGAAAGCTGATGTTTATGAGTTTCCTTCCCCCTGTTGGGAGATGTTGGTCTTTGGTGCAGTGTTGCAAGCGTTCATGAGGTTACTGCTTCTCCGCTTGTGAATTGAAGTGGCACATGCTTTTTACTTACAACGAAGAGAGATTGCCATTGTACATAATCTAGGGTGTTCGATTTCCAAAGCTGCCGCTTTGAATTGCTAGTGATTTGGTTTTTGTGAATGATGGTTACGAGATGCGCAACTTGTACACTGAATGTTGCTCCTTGTTTGTGGGCCACCTTAATGAGTTGGTGTATAAGAATATGGGCCGGGAACCAATACCAATAACAACGGTGGGGGGTTGTGTCCTCAAGAGATTGAGGAGAACGGATGTCAAGCAGCAAGGGTGGATGTGAAAGCGTACTGAAACCGCCATCAAAGAAGAATCGAGCGCAAAGGAAGTCATGTCTCGCTCCGCGCACGAGGAGGATTAAAGTCCTTTTGCACGTCCCAGTCTCCCCCACCCTGTAGTGAGGTCGCAACGGCCATGTAGTGGGCCGATTGCCAAAATGAGCTGTCTCTTGTTGGCGCATTCATGGGTGCTTGTGTGGATCACTGGGACAACAAGGTGGATCAATTAGATTCTGCCGCGTGCCCAATGCGCCACGGAGAGATGAGGATATGACGTGGGTGAGTACGGAAATTGTAACGTCAACCAAAACTTTGAGTGCAGAAGGGTAAGAGATAACGGCTTCCTGCTCGCTTAATTGTTGTGGCCCCAGAGAGGTGCAGGAAGGGATGACGCAGTGAGCAAAGGAGCCGAAGGTGATGAGCAGGAGGTACCGGACTCGAGATCCTATACATTTGTGGTGGTTCTTACTTTTGTCATGCAAATTTTTGATTGATTTTCTTGTTTTCAATGTCGGTCGTATTCAAGTTCGCGCAACAGCAAAACGGTACTGATTGTGGGTAACTACGTAATGTCTTACATGCATGACACATCTCAAGCTGTAATTGAGTCAGATGATCTTGAGGAGTAATCCTCCAATATTTCGGGAAGGCGAACATGTTGCTTTGGGTTATTTTTTACTAATCGTTTTGTTGTTTATGGGATGGTTGTTTGGTTTACGTTCATTTGGCTTGTTGTTTAGCGAAACTAATTTTGAAGTTCCCTCAAATTATGTTTTTGCGTGGGGTGGGACTGGATAAACAATAGTAAAATGGATGCGTTCGAATGAAATCTTCTGCCTATTTAATTTTACATGAGTAGGTCAACAATAGCCTTTATTAATTGTTTCTTCGTGAAGAATTGCTTCGATTGACAAATCGCCTCCACATCTGTAATTGAAGACCACGCAGTGTACAGCATTGGTGGAGC
>PYUH01000082.1:290671-335922 GCA_016808085.1 Suaeda aralocaspica | reverse complement strand
GATGAAACAACTTGGAGAGTGATCGGAACCAAGCTCTTGGCCCTAAGCAGAAAAGAGAGTGAATAAAAAAAAGGAAAGACGATATCCGGTAGGAGGAAGAGAAGCGAATGTACTAAATCACAGAATCTCTCTCGTGAACTGCTGCCTGCCTAACGGGGGAACGTTGTTGAGTGTGATTTTTGAGGGATGAGGATTCTGTGAAAAAGATAGAGAAGAAGAAGATGGAAGAGAGATGGGAAGGGTAAATTTCTCCTGCTCTGCCTTTTTTTACTCTCTTTTCAGCTCGATGGCGAGCTCGGGTCGAACTCCAAGTTGTTTCAAAGAACTCCCGATTTCCTTTAGTGTCTTTAGTCTTGTTCGGAATGTTGAAAAGGGTGGCAAGTATGGCATCGCAAACATTTTTCTCGATGTGCATCACATCGAGACAATGTCTGACTTGTAAATCTCTCCAATATGGAAGCTGCCAAAATATAGACTCCTTTTTCCACAACCCGGAATAGTTGACATTCGGTTTCCCAAAAATGGTTTGAACCCCCTTAACCTGTGAATACACCTCATAACCAGTTAATGGACGACGAGCAACACGATCCTCAACCATCCCATTGAATGATGCAAATAGGGCAAGCCAGTAGAATCCTGGTGGAAGGAATCTTCGATGACACCAGTCAACATACTTACCCACCCATGTAGAATCACCATCGTCCATGCAAATAGGGCAAGCCTTCATCCCTTTGTTCTTGTACCCAGATAAGTTACCATAAGCTGGAAAGTCGTTGACAGTGCACAAAAGCATTGCACGCAACGTGAAAGTCTCCTTTGCATGGGAATCATACACCAAAACACCCTCATCCCATAATTTTCTTAAGTCATCAACTAAGGGCTCCAAATACACATCAATGTCATTACCGGGTTGCTTTGGACCAGAAATAAGAAGTGATAGCATAAGGTACTTTCTTTTCATGCACAACCAAGGTGGAAGATTATAGATCGTTAAAATTACCGGCCATGAACTATGCTTCGAACTAAGAGTACCGAAAGGGTTCATTCCATCAGTGCACAACCCAAGCCTGAGATTGCGATTGTCATCTCCAAATGTCTTATACTTCCTGTTGATAGTCTTCCATTCCGGACCATCAGCTGGATGTTGTAGCAAACCCTTCACCCTTCTACCCTCCGCATGCCACCTTAGATTCTTAGCATCCTTCGTAATTGAAAACAACCGCTTGAATCTTGGTATTATTGGGAGATACCACAAAACCTTGGACGGCGGACCAGCTTTACCCCGTGCCCCTTGTCGGTCATAACGTGGCAAATTGCACTTTGGACACTTATCCAACAACTCATAATCTTTTCGGTACAATATGCAATCATTTGGACAAGCATGTATTCTCTCATACTCTAAGCCGAATGGACACATCAGCTTCTTAGCATAGTAAGTTGACTTAGGAAGCTCATTTCCATCCGGAAACATGCCACTCAGCTTTTCTAGTAACATTGTGAAACTTCTATCAGTCCAATTGTTTTCTGACTTGACACTAAACAATTCCATCACAGCAACAAGAATGGTCAATTTAGTACAACCGGGGTACAAAGGCTTTCGAGAGGCCTCTGAAATGGATTCAAAGCCTCGTCCATTGTCAAGGCCTTCCACCATCTCTTCGACTCTATGATCCGCTTCATCGCGTTCGTAATCATCATTCCTATAGACATCATCATTGGTTGCATGAGTATAGTCCTTGTTATGTTGATGACTACTATCATCATGTTGATGATTACCACGCGACGAAGGACCGTCATGGACTCCTGTCTCACCTTGATAACTCCACACATAATAATCAGGTCGAAAACCATGAAGAAGTAGGTGCAGCCTGACCTCAGCAATACTTTCAAACTTACGATCATTGGCACACTTGAAACATGGACAGTAAAACCCCCTGGTTTTTTGAGTTTGTGAATATGCTTCTGCACGCTCACAAAACTCAAACACCCCTTCTACAAATTTTGCCTTATCACGGCAATTGTACATCCATGACCGATCCTTTGACATCTTGTGCAACTAACAACACACAATTGAAGGTATTCAGTACAATAACATAGTAAATTTAATACATGGTTGTGTATAATTATTTCAAAAATGTGCTTCTTGATTTAATAAACATTTAATTAGTTTATCAGTTCAGCAATTGCTTATCTGTAATAGAACTATCTTTCAAGATAGCAGGACCATCATTTATGATACTCTATTGATTTGAGCTTTGTTGTTACCATCCTTTCACCTTTCAGGTACAATTTGATGGCCAATAGAGTTTTATTATTAGTGGTAATGGCATCTAGAAATGATCCACATCCATCAAAAACGATTTTAAATGAAACTGCTGGTGAGTGAGCTGTAACTAAAGTATTTGATGCCTCGTGCTTAAGGCTGGGTAACTAGCTGGGTGTGTACCAAAAACTACCATTAATATATTGCTTGGTTATTGAAATAATCTGGAGCTTTATTGGTTATTGAAATAAAGTATGTTCAGTAATCTTATCTTATCAAAACTTGCACACCTTTACTTGGTTTTGTTTCAATTGTTCTTTATTTTCTTCATTTTGGTTTTCTTCATATGCTTGTGTGCTATGCCCCCAGTTTCCATGTCTGCTAGGATATTTTGTTGAATGGCAGTTTGTTTTTGAAGTCCAATACAATCATTTGAATTCACTGACACTAATTAAGATAGGTATTTGTAGCATGTTCTTCTGTTGATAATTACAACTCAATATATGTTTTCTAGTTGATTGATCGATTGATTGAGGCTTTGTTTAAATGATATGTTTTGCAATGCTTATGTGAGGATGAACAGTTGTCTTTGTCCATGACGGTCTATTTGTTGTGGTTTTGTTTATACTGGAAAAGTATTTAACCTTTCCAGGTTTTTGTTATTTGTTTGTGGCTTGATGCTCATGGATCTCTTTGATCTTATTTTCTCATTTGTTATTGGTATGTGTAGAATTGTGCCAAGCTAATATAAATCTGAAGGGAGGGGTGCTGCTGTCACTGTAGTAATCAGCAAGTTAGGGGCTATGAGTTGGTAGAGAAAGGGGGCCCTAATGTGAAGTCTAAGCCGTATTCTCATCAATTCATATTCAACTCTTATTTTCCAATGTTTGCATCTAGGCCTTGTTATCTAGTTGAACCTTTTTCAAAACCTTTTTGTTAAATCAATTTTCTGTTACACACAATTGAAAGCTCACCATGCTTCTATCCTAACTATAAACTGGGGAATGTTGGTGAGTTTTGACTCTTCTTAGAACTATCTATTTAAGAAAATTCCTTCTGAGGTAGAGTTGAGGAACCTTACTTAGCTATTGAATATCCGCATAAGGGTGATTTGTTTTGATAGATATTAGGAATAGAAACATTTATTGATTTCTATTTTTGCTGTTGGTTATGCTTTAACCTAGCATAACCAACAGCAAAAACAGCAACAATTACATCAATAACCAACAGCAATAAAAACAGCAAAAACCCTTCATTCATCTCTCATCCTCAACAGCAAAAAAACAGCAAAAAAAAATTAATCAAAACAGCAAAAACAGCAAAAACCCTTCATTCATCTGTCATCCTCAACAGCAAAAAAACAGCAAAAAAAAAAATTAATCAAAACAGCAAAAACCCTTCATTCATCTATCATCCTCAACAGCAAAAAAACAGCAAAAAAAAAAATTAATCAAAACAGCAAAAACCCTTCATTCATCTCTCATCCTCAACAGCAAAAAAACAGCAAAAAAAAAATTAATCAAAACAGCAAAAACAGCAAAACCCTTCATTCATCTCTCATCTCTCACGAGCATAGCTCTCATCCTCTTTGTAAAACCCTTCATTCATCTCTCACCTCCACACCACCACCACAATAACAACCGCAAAAACAGAAAACTCAATTTTAAACAGCAAAACCGAAATTGTCATGCATTTTACAATTTTACATCCAAAACCTAAAATGTCGAATAACACAAACTCAATTTAATTTAAACACAAACACAATTTTCCTTAAATTAAGACGAATAAACATCAAATGTTGAAGTGAAAATAGCGAAAATGAAGAAAAAGATTGCCGAAAAAGTACCGCAAATGAAAAACAACTTCGACACGGCGAACTTGGAGACGGCGACGAGGAAACTTGGAGACGAGGAAGGTTAGAGACGGCGACAGATAAGGGCAAGGAAGAAAGTAATTAGGTTTGAGTGTGAGTGCTTGAGTGTGAGTTGAGAGGAAGTAATTAGGTTTGAGAGCAAAAAGGAAGAAAGACTGAGAAAGAAAAGATAAGACTCGTGTTCTAGCCTGAAAAATATAAGAAAAGAAAAAGAAAGTCCCAACGGGAAAAAAAATAATAATAATAATAAAGACTTTAAAAATAAAATAAATTGCTGTCCAAAATTATTGTTGTGTGAATTTATAAGAAAAAGAAAAGAAAGTTATGATTTTTATGAGTTTTTATGATTCATACTTCAAATATAATGATCATGAATTATTGTTGTCTGAATTTATGATGATTTTATGAAGTTTAGATTGATTTTAAAGACTTTAAAAATAAAATAAATTGCTGTCCAAAATTTATAATCATGAAATTCAATTGAATAAATATTTTGATCATGTTTTGGTTTATGAAAAACTGTTCTAGAGTATAGATTGGTTTTATAATTATGTTAGTTGATTGTAGAAGAGTTTTACCATGAAATTTTGATGTTTTCATAAGTTTTTCATGACTTTAAAGCTAATCAACAAATCTGAAATTTTTTAAAAAACAAGTTAAAGTAAGTTTTAAGTGTTCATATTATGCTAGTATGATCACATATGAATTCTATGATGTTACATATAATTATTAGTATGTTTTATGAAGTTTCAAAGTGATATTAAGCATATTTAACATGCTGTCCATAATTTATAAAATGATTAATTAGGCTTTTAAAGTATGTAATTAGCATAAATTGATCATATGAATTAAGTAATACATTGTATGATTGATTTATGTTGCTTTTGAAGCTTTTCAAGGATTTTTAGTAATTTTACATTGCTGTCCACTTTTCTAAAGTGGCCTAAAAATTTTACTAAGGTTTTATAAAACATAAATAAGTCCCTAAAACTAAGTAGTCATACCGTAGAAAAGAAAAGTGTAGTATGGAATTGAATAGAGACCATATAAGGAATGTTTTGGACAAGTTTCCAATATAGAAGTTAGTTATAGTTGTTGTAGAATTTAGTCAACAAGGTTTTAATTTAGTTTCGGTTTTTCCCTATGTAGGAGACTTGAACTAGTCCACTTCTAGAAGTTATGGCGGAGCACCGTTACTTTACAAGGTACGTAACTACTAAAGACAAACACATGAATTAGAATGCATGCTTGAACAATTCTTGATTACATGAAATCTTGTATGCTTGTTTTGAATCATGAATTTATGTGTATGACAAGTTTATTAGTAGCATGTTCTTAAAGTATGATGGCATTCCATGTTAAATAGAAAGTTAAATTTTTATAAGCTTGAATTGGAATGCTACGATCAGTTCAATTCAGCCAATAGTTTATTGATCAAGGAAGTAAGTTATTTTTAAGTTAGTTAGTTACTTAATCAACAAGAAAGGTAGTTGTGAATTTTTATTCACATGATTAAAAGAAGTTATGAGCAATTATTTTAGACATGTTGCCACTAATAGTTTAATGTGTGGTCAAGATGAAAGTAAGTAATTAGCCACTCACAGTTAATGTGTGGTAAATGAAGTTCGGTTTAGGACACACATAAGATTAGTTTGGAACCACTTTAAATTGAAGATAATTACATTGGCGTACTTGATTTGATGCATGTCTTTTTCTGATATTGCAAGAGAGTCATAACATTGCTAAACCTGTCAAATCACGTAAAGTGTAACAGTACTTGCATCAGAACGCTTGGAATGTATATACCTTGAGTATGAACAATGGGGGGAGTCGTATGTAACAGTGATCTATGACTTCTAATTGGAGTACAAGACATTGTACTCTTTTCTATTTTTAATGCGATGGATATCCGTCACTTTATGTGACATAGTAATACCTTCTTGGAGTTGCTCCCAAGTTGGTGCCCAATAGGGCGATGATTTTTAAGGAGGAAACCCATTCGATGCAGGGTCCACAATTTTAAGTATAATAATTGAATTAGTTGAGTCCATGTACAGGTGGAAAGGTCGTCAAAGGTAAGTTGAGTGCATGTTTTATTTCTTTTGGTTGTTGCATAGTCTTTAGTAGTTATGTACTCAGCTTTGCTGACTGTTTGTTTTGTGTGCATGGCTATGTCTTGGACTTGGACCTACAATGACCCACTTGTGGTGAGTAGTTGTCTAGTAAAAGAAAAGATGCAGGTACAAGTGGGCATAAGTCATTTAATGATGGGCTGGAGTGAGAGCGCTTGTTGTGTTTTTGTAGCTTTACTTTATTTTGTTGCTTATGATCAACATTTATTTTGGATATTGATTTATTTCTAAAGACTCTTAGTTTTGGTTTGGTTTTTAAGGGCCATTAATATGGTTCCGAAGTTTAATAAGTTTAAAGTTGATTTTTAATTTGGGATTGTTTTGAAGTTTAGTTTTAAATTGTTTTGGTTTTAAGACTTCCGCTGTAGTACTTTGATAAATGCCTTAGCCGTTATCACGGTGGCGATAATACTTTGGTTTTTCCATATTTAGAAGTTTTAATAAATATAATCCTTATTAATTTAATATGTTTTCTGGAAAAATAAGAAGTAAGATGTTAGGAAATTCTAGGGTGTTACAAAGTGGTTACCAGAGCTTAGATTTTGAAATAAAATAAATTTTATTTTGGGGGTAACCTAATTTTTATTTTTGGAAAGAGGAATTTCTTAAATTGGAAACTTTTTGAAAATGGAATTTTTCTAAAAATAGTAGTTATCGAATATGGAAAGTTTTGAAAAATAAATTATGTGTGTAGGTATGCAAGGAATTCAGGTATGTATTATGTGTTATCGATTTAATACCATGTGGTGAGCTTGGGTAGGAAGTTTGGGCATGCAGGATAGACTTTGTTTCTGTTCTTTCATCCATTAAAGTCCATTTTTAAGGTGTTGCTTATGTGAATAGTTGGGTGTAAAGAAAATTGTATGTTAGCCACAAGACCTCTTTTTGTAGAACTGTTAGTTTTTTTTTTTTTTGTTTCCTTTTTTTTGGGAAGGATAAACCATTAGTCTTAAGTTTTGTGCAGGATGTCACATAGTATGCCTAGTAAAGGTACTCAAATAGGAACATTGGAGAAGAAAGACTACGAAAGCCCGCCTCAATATGTCTGGAAAATATGGTTCTACTGTTGGTACATGAGTACTGTGTTGAAGTTACCACAATGGGATCAGCCTGACCATGTAGCAGCCTTGATTGTTAGGTGTTTGCCCGACCGTTCACCCTATTTAGAGGTTAAGGCGAAGTTTAGTGATTTCCATTTTCTTGGAGGCCTTCCAAATTATTCTGAGTATAAGGATGCTGTTGGTCAGTGAGGTTGTGATTGGAGGTTCTTGGAGGGGTATATCGCTAGGAAAGAGCAGGAGTATCAAGAAATGAATGCAAGTGAGGAGACCCCGCCCGTACCAAGCCCAGAAGGTAGCCAAGGAAATGAAGACCAAATGGTGAAGGAGACTCCTACGGGTTCGAAGACTGATGAGTCAAGGGATAGTTCGTGTTATGAAATTGAGAACCCAAACCCAGTAATTCCAGTATATGTTGACTTGGTAACCGAATCTGAAGAGGAAGAAGAATCAGATCCTAAGGAGGAAATGGAAGAGGAAAAAGGAAAGACGGATGAAGAAATGGAGGTTGACTCTAAGAATGGCCCGGAGTTCATACCAAGGAAATATGTAATGTCAAGAGACAAGAAAGATAATATTAGTGTTTACAGAGTTTGTTTAGATCTAGTTAACTATTGATGTTTAATGTTTCTAATGTTTAGTTGAACAGTTTGAGTTATCGTTTACATTAGTTTGAATAAGTGGCAGTGAGCCATAAGAAATGATGAGAAGAGTTGAGTAATAAATTTATTTTATGATTTAAAGCCTCAAGTAGAATAGAACCAAGGGAATTATCTTTATTTCTTATGTGCTTTATTCTAATTTTAATGGTTGTGTAAACAATTAAGACAAAGTGAATCATTCGCTCTAAAAGAATGAATTTTATGAGACGAAATGAGAAAGTGTTTTGTGATTTAAGTCTATGTTGTCCTAACTTATAGTTAGACTTAATTTAATATAATGGTCTTTTCCTCTATAGGAGAAATAGAATGGATGAAAGTAACAACAATCAACTGAATGAAGTAGTGAGGCAATTAGCTACTGTAGTTGAACTGTTAGCTGCCAGAGGAAATGGAAATGGTAGTGACCCTGTTGGGGAACTCTTCAAGAAAATTTCTCAAAGCAAGCCACCCACTTACCAAGGAGAGAACAATCCAACTATTCTAGAGGGATGGTTGAGAGAGTTTAATAAGTTGTTTGGGGTAGTTGAATGTCCAGAGGGGCTGATTTATGGTGGTCACAAAATGAGGCTGTAATAAGGGCTTTACCAGGATTTAATTGGGATATGTTTCAGGAGCAGATTCGTAATAAGTTCTACCCTGTGTTTCTTTAGAAGCGTGAGGAGTTTCTAGAACTTAAGATGGGGAGTATGTCTGTTATTGAGTACAACTCTAAGTTTATAGAATTGTCTAGGTTTGCTCCTGAGGCTGTAGCAACTGAGAAGTTGAAGGCTAGCCGCTTTGAAAGAGGGTTACCCTTAGACTTACTGTCGTAACTAGCTGGACAGATCTTTGAATCTTTGGATGACTTATATGGTAGACCTGCACACTTGTATGCCATAGACCAAAAGAAGAAGGAGGGTGAGACGAGGGAGAAAAGGAAGGATGGTGGAGGAAACTTCAACCAACAAGGGAGTCATGGTGGATATAAGAGACCTCGTTTTAACAACAACTTCCAGGGTAATAAGGGAAACTTTGGGAAGCCTAATTCTGGAAATGGGAATAAAACTCAGGTGGCTAGTCAAGGAGGGCGTGTGTACTTTTGCAAGAAGTGTCCCAACAATCACCCAGGAAAGGACTGTGTAGGGAACCCAGTGACTTGTCGGTTGTGTAAAAAAACTTGGACACCGTGAGTACGAGTGCTTCTCTAAGAACAAAGGAAAGGAGGGACAGAATTCTCAAACTAGGGGGAATTCAGCTGGGGGACAACAAAAGGGTCTCGAAATATGGGAGGAAAGGTGACACCTCAAGCCGGAAGTAGGAATGGGAGTAGGAATGGAGGAGAACAGACTAAGACCTCAAACACTGGAAAGCTGAATGTGTTGGCTCGAAGTGAAGCGCATGCTAATAAGGATGTGATCACTGGTACTTTTTCTATTCACTCTCTTCCTGTTAAAGTTTTGTTTGATTCTGGTGCACCGTACTCTTTTGTTTCTACTAAACTCCTAGAAAAGTTAAAACCTGTGTTGGGAAAAGTAGATCCAGTAGATATGTCAATCGTGTTACCTTCAGGACAAGAAGTGCAATGTTCAAGGAGATTTCAGGATGTTCCTATTGAAATTGAGGGAGTGGAGTTTAAGGCTAACCTAATCGAGTTTGATTTAGGTGACTTAGAAGGGATCCTAGGGATGGATTGGTTGAGTAAACATAAGGCTGAGATTTTATGTGAACCACAAAAGATCTCGCTGATGAATAAGGGAAAGAAGGTGAGCTAATGGAGGGCAGGAAGACCGAAACACAACAAAATAGTGTCAATAATGAGGTTTGCTAAGTTTGTGAAGAAAGGTTTTCCAATCTACCTTTGTAGTGTGAGAGATGTGGATCATGTTGAGACTGCTAAGCCTGAGGATATTGAAGTAGTAAGGGACTTTCTTGTTGTATTTCTGGAGGAGGTTCCAAGAATGCCACCTAAACGAGAAATTGACTTTACCATAGACTTAGTCCCAGGAACAGCACCTATTTCCAAAGCACCCTATAGGATGGCGCCTGTAGAAATGAGTAAATTGAAGGAGCAGTTACAGGATTTGTTGGAAAAGGGTTACATTAGGCCTAGTGCTTCACCTTGGGGAGCACCAGTACTATTTGTCAAGAAGAAAGATGGGAGTCTGAGGTTATGTATTGACTATAGAGAGTTGAATAAAGTGACAATAAAGAATAAGTATCTATTGCCGAGAATTGATGACTTGTTTGATCAATAGAAAGGACCTACTGTGTTTTCGAAAATTGATTTGAGGTCAGGATACCATCAATTGAGGATTGCTAATGAGGACATACCGAAAACTGTCTTTCGCACTAGGTATGGATACTATGAATTCACTGTTATGCCTTTTGGGTTAACCAATGCGCCAGCAATTTTTATGAATCTAATGAACAGAATTTTCCAACGGTGTTTGGATAACTTTGTGGTCATTTTTATTGATGTCATCTTGGTGTATTCTAAGAGTAAGGAAGAACATGTGGAACATTTGAGGACAATCTTGATGACACTAAGGGAGAATGAGTTGTATGCTAAGTTCTCAAAATGTGAGTTTTGGTTGGAGAAAGTAGCATTTTGGGACATATCTTGTCTAAAGAGGGAGTTGAAGTAGATCCAGCCAAAATTGAAGCAGTTAAGGAATGTCCTACACCTAAGAATGTAACGGATGTACAGAGTTTGTTGGGGCTAGCAGGTTAGTATAGGAGGTTTGTGAAAGACTTTTCGAGGATTGCTAAACCCATGACTTCATTAATGAAGAAAGACTGTAAATTTGAGTGGAGTAGTAGTCTGAAGAGCGTTTGACTACAGCTCCAGTGCTGACCTTGCCAGATGGAAGTGACTCTTATGATGTATATAGTGATGCTTCTAAAAATGGTTTGGGATGTGTGTTAATGCAAAATAGAAAGGTGATAGCTTATGCTTCAAGACAATTGAAACCATATGAAGTTAACTACCCTACTCATGACCCAGAGTTAGCAGCAATAGCGTTTGCTTTGAAAATATGGAGACATTGTTTGTATGGGGTGAAATGTAGGATATACACAGACCACAAGGGTTTAAAGTACTTTTTCACTCAAAAGGATTTAAATACGAGACAAAGGAGATGGCTTGAATTGATCAAGGATTATGACCTAAATATCCAGTACCATGAAGGAAAAGCCAATGTGGTAGCCGATGCTCTAAGTCGTAAAACAAAACATGGAGTGAACACCTTGGTGGTTGCTAATGAACTATGTAAGGACATAGAGAGATTGAGTTTGGAAGTAGTGAAGGATGGAGAGTTGGAAGGAATTCTTTGTAATCTTAGTATCCAACCAACAATACTCGAGGAAATTAAGAAGAACAAGGAGGGAGATGTAGATAGAATTAAGAAAAAGTTGAAAGCAGGAAAGCCTATGGATTTTAAGATTCATGAGGATGGAAGCTTAAGGTATAAAGTAAGTGCAAAGATTTGAAACAAAGAATCATGGAGGAGGGTCATAATACCCTGTATTCAGTGCATCCTAGAGGCGATAAACTGTATAAGGATTTAAAGAAGATGTATTGGTGGCCTAGGATGAAGAGAGAAGTGGCTGAATTTGTGAGTAAATGTCTTACTTGTCAAAAGGTTAAATTTGATCATAAGAGACCTCAAGGAGAAGTCCATCCAGTTGAAATACCAAGATGGAAATGGGATTGCATTTCGATGGACTTTGTGACTTGTTTACCGAAGTCGAAGAATCAGAATGATACCATATGGGTAGTGGTGGACAGACTTACTAAGTCAGCAGTGTTTATACCCATGAAAGAGACTTGGAAAATGGAACAACTTGCAAAGGCTTACATAAAACATGTTGTGAGGCTACATGGAGTTCCAAAGGATATCGTGTCGGATAGGGATTCTAGGTTTCTTTCGAAATTCTGGAAAAGTGTTCAGGAGAACTTTGGTACAACCTTGAAGATGAGTACAGCTTTCCATCCAGCAACTGATGGACAGACAGAGAGAACCATACAAACCTTAGAGGACATGATAAGGGCTTATGTAATGGACTTTCAAGGGAATTGGGAGGATCACTTAGACCTCATTGTGTTTTCATACAACAATAGTTACCATGCAAGTATTGGCATGGCACCTTTTGAGGCTTTGTATGGAAGGAAGTGTAGGAGCCCCTTGTGTTGGAACGACATAAGTGAGACAGTGATTCTAGGACCTCAATTAATAGAAGAAACCACCGAGAAAATTAGAGTAATACAAGCAAAGATTCAAGCAACACAAGATAGACAAAAGTCCTATGCGGATCAAAAACGCCAAGAAGTTGTGTTTGAAGTTGGCAACAAGGTGTTACTTAAGGTATCACCAATGAAAGGGGTGATGAGGTTTGGAAAGAAAGGAAAATTGAGTCCAAAATACATAGGACCCTATGAGATCTTGCAAAGGGTTGGAAAGGTAGCTTATAAGTTAGCACTACCAATGGAGTTGAGCAAAGTTCACAATGTTTTTCATGTGTCTCAACTAAGGAAGTATGTGCCAGACGAGTCACATGTGTTACAACCTGAAACAATAGAGTTAGACCAAAGTTTGACCTATGAAGAGAGGCCAATTAAAATCCTAAATAGTAAGGTCAGAGATACTCGTAGAAAGAGTGTCAAAATAGTGAAGGTGTTGTGGTCTAACCAAGAAACCGAAGAAGCTACTTGGGAAGCTGAAGATTTGATGAGAGAAAAATACCCAGAGCTATTTCAGGTTAGTAGTAGAGTTACGAGGACGTAACTCGATTCTTAAGGGGGGTAGAAAGCGACCTGTTTTTCGCGCATTTTTACCCTCGATTTTGCAAGTTTTATGAGTCTCCATGACTTTTAGGTAAGAAGTTTATATTTGTCTACAAAAAAGTTGTCAAGTAAGTGTCTAAAGTATACAGCAATATAGTATTTCAGTAAGAAAGTTTTAAGTAAATATAGTCTCTATTCAAATTCCATACGCTAATTTACACAAAGTTTCGGGACGAAACTTCTTTTAAGGGGGGTAGACAGTAATACCCCACATTTTCATGTAATTTAAGAAAGTATTTTTGTATTTTATTCGTATAATTTTATATTTTTATTGAAAAACTATGTTCAATAGGAATAATATTATATAAAAAGAAATTAATAATAATAATATAAATAATAAGTTTTGATTGAATGTAATTATTTGTGTTCATAAATAATATTTTTTTGTTTAAATATTTTGAAAAAGCTTCTAAAAATAGAATTTTCAAAGGTTTCCTAATTTATTTTGAGGCAAGGGCCTAAAGGCAATTTCCACTTGTTAGAATTAGTATGGGCTTTTCCAAAACCTAGTTTGGAGCCTATAAATATCCCTTAAAACCCAAAATTTCAGATTTTTCATGCTCATACTAATCATTAAGATTCAAAAAATTTAGAGAGAAGAGAGAAAAAAAAGAGTTGTGATTTCCGAAAAAAAATAAAAAATAAACAAAAAAAACTGCAGTGTTTGGTTTTTCGGAAAAAGGAAAAGAAAAAAAAAAGAGAGGAAGTTTTCTAGGGATCCGCGCCCAGCCAGACCACCGCCGGAGACGCGCCACAGCCGACAGCCACTTGATCTCCCCCTATTTGGTATTTTCGAACCTATTTAAAAAAAAATCTCCTTCTTTCTTTTTTTAATTTAATCTTGCAAATTCATGTTCATACTTATGTTTAATCATGTTTTTATGAGTTTTAATCATGTGTTAATAAAGTATGAATTGTTTTAAAGCATGAATTAAAATTGTTGATCATGAAATTTTAGACTAGGGTTTATAAATTATGCAAGTTATGATTTTTATGAGTTTTTATGATTCATACTTCAATATTATGATCATGAATAATTGTTGTGTGAACTTATGATGACTTTATGAAGTTTAGATTGATTTTTAAAGGCTTTAAAAATAAAATAAATTGCTGTCCAAAATTTATAATCATGAAATTCAATTGAATAAATATTTTGATCATGTTTTGGTATATGAAAAATTGCTCTAAAGTATAGATTGGTTTCATAATTATGTTAGTTGATTGTAGAAGAGTTTTACCATGAAATTTTGATATTTTTATAAGTTTTTCATGACTTTAAAGTTAATCAATAAATCTGAAATTTTTATAAAAATAAGTTAAAGTAAGTTTTAAGTGTTTATATTATGCTAGTATGATCACATATGAATTCTATGATGTTACATATAATTTTTAGTATATTTTATGAAGTTTAAAAGTGATTTTAAGAATGTTTAACATGCTGCCCAGAATTTATAAAGTGATTAATTAGGCTTTTAAAGTATGTAATTAGCATAAATTGATCATATGATTAAGTAATACATTGTATGATTGATTTATGTTGTTTTTGAAGCTTTTCAAGGAGTTTTAGTAATTTTACATTGCTGTCCACTTTTCTAAAGTGGCCTAAAAATTTTACTAAGGTTTTATAAAACACAAATAAGTCCTGAAAACTAAGTAGTCATACAATAGAAAAGAAAAGTGAAGTATGGAATTGAATAGAGATTATAAGGAGTGTTTTGGACAGGTTTCCAATATAGAAGTTAGTTATAGTTATTGTAGAATTTAGTCAACAAGGTTTTAATTTAGTTTCGGTTTTTCCTTATGTAGGAGACTTGAACTAGTCCACTTCTAGAGTTGTGGCGGAGCACCGTTACTTTAAAAGGTAAGTAAGTACTAAAGACAAGCACATGAGTTAGAATGCATGCTTGAACAATTCTTGATTACATGAAATCTTGTATGCTTGTTTTGAATCATGAATTTATGTGCATGACAAGTTTATTAGTAGCATGTTCTTAAAGTATGATGGCATTCCATGTTAAATAGAAAGTTAAATTTTTAAAAGCTTGAATTGGAATGTTACGATCAGTTTAATTTGGCCAATAGTTTATTGATCAAGGAAGGAAGTTATTTTTAAGTTGATTTGTTACTTAATCAACAAGAAAGGTAGTTGTGAATTTTTATTCACATGATTAAAATAAGTTATGAGCAATTATTTTAGACATGTTGCCACTCACAGTTTAATGTGTGGTCAAGAAGAAAGTAAGTATTTAGCCACTCACAGTTAATGTGTGGTAAAGGAAGTTCGGTTTAGGACACACATAAGATTAATTTGAAACCATCTTAAATTGAAGATAATTACACTGCCGTACTTGATTTGATGCATGTCTTTTTCTGATATTGCATGAGAGTCATAACATTGCTAAACCTGTCAAATCACGTAAAGTGTAACAGTACTTGCATCAGAACGCTTGGAATGTATATACCTTGAGTATGAACAATGGGGGGAGTCGTATGGAACAGTGATCTATGACTTCTAATTGGAGTACAAGACGTTGTACTCTTTTCTATTTTTAATGCGTTGGATATCCGTCACTTTATGTGACATAGTAATACCTTCTTGGAGTTGCTCCTGAGTTGGTGCCCAATAGGGCGATGATTTATACGGAGGAAACCCGTTCGATGTAAGATCTTCAATTTTAAATATAATAATTGAATTAATTGAGTCCATGTACAGGTAGAGAGGTCGTCAAAGGTAAGTTGAGTGCATGTTTTATTTCTTTTGGTTGTTGCATAGTCTTTAGTAGTTATGTACTCAGCTTTGCTGACTGTTTGTTTTGTGTGCATGGCTTTGTCTTGGACTTGGCCCTACAATGACCCNCTGACTCACTTGTGGTGAGTAGTTGTCTAGTAAAAGAAAAGTTGCAGGTACAAGTGGGCATAAGTCATTTCATGATGGGCTGGAGTGAGAGCGCTTGCTGTGTTTTTGTAGCTTTACTTTATTTTGTTGCTTATGAAGACTAACATTTATTTTGGATGTTGATTTATTTCTAAAGACTCCTACTTTTGGTTTGGTTTTTAAGGGTCATTAATATGGTTCTGAAGTGTAATAAGTTTAAAGTTGATTTTTAATTTGGGATTGTTTTGAAGTTTAGTTTTAAATTGTTTTGGTTTTAAGATTTCCGCTGTAGTACTTTGATAAATGCCTTAGCCGTTATCACGGTGGCGGTAATACTTTGGTTTTTCCATATTTTGAAGTTTTAATAAATATAATCCTTATTAATTTAATGTGTTTTCTGTAAAAATAAGAAGTAAGAAGTTAGGAAATTCTAGGGTGTTACATTTATGCTTCGGAGTAGTTTGTGTTTCAATTTATTGACGAGAAAATTCTTAACTAATTAATTTGCACATGATCTAGAATTCAGAAACTCTTCCACATTGAAGACCCAACAGTAAAAAGGAAGAAGTATTTCGAAAGAGCAATAGGTGCTCGGTTTCGTCACCACAAATGTGATTTGGTAAGGCGTTTCATTGGTAGAAGTGAAGCACTTGCAAAAGGTAATCCAAATGCGAATAAGGAGCCTTGGGAGTTGTACAAAGGCTACATAACAAAGGTACAATGGAAGAAGTTTGTGGAATATGCTCAATCCCCTGAATTGAAGGTAATATGACATACCAATTGAGTTCATAATCCCCTAAATATGCTTAGATACTAGGCTGTATTTGTGTTTTTCCATAACTTTGGCCTTTAAGGTAAGTTACTACGGCGACCAAAATTCCTAATTTCCAATCCACAAAAACAACTAGATCAACGATATCTAAAGCAAAATAACATTATTCCTTGACAGTCTTGTGCATGAATCAACCATAGAAGTTACGTTTATGAATTACTTGCACCAATTAGGCTAGCTAGGTGACAGTTTTTCATTTTCATTTTATCAGTTTTTCAAAAATAACTATGCTTGAATGGTTACTTTTGAGCTCAACTCAATCCCCGAAAAACCATGACTCTCCATCCGTCCTTTCCAAGTGTCCATCATCTCAAATCTGGAACACACTACTTCATCAGAAGCTATCAAATCATTAATCTCTCTTCCGAGATGGTTTTTCTCTATGCTCAGCCTCTCAACGCTTTCTAATGGGAGGCAATCGTCTAATGAGTCGAACATTGCAGCATAGTAGTGCAATGAATCTACATAACTTGAGAGTATACCACAACTGTTTCGACTTCCTTCCCTTTCTACTATAACTACAATAGAAGGGTTTAGTGAATGTATAGAAGTCATGGTTTTAGATATCCTTAATATATCTATCAGGCCACTCAGGTGAAAAACTAGATTAACGGCAATTGTTTCGTTTCCTTTTTTGTTAAGGTTTGTAAGCTTCGAACCTCTCAACAATCCATGGAACTCCAAAACTATATTCTAAAAGCCCTTAGTGAAGCTTACAAGTATATTCTCGGTGTCAGTCAGCTCCTCCAAGCTTTTTGCAAAACCTATAATACGAAGTGAAATTACATGGTTTGAAGTAGTAGCCTTCTCAGAAAGAGACTGAATAAGCGAAGGCCATTAAAAGCCATGTGAAATGTCGAAATCAATCACATGCAATGCCCAGTTATTATATTCCTCTTCACTCTCAAATGCTTCAAGTATGGCTTGGTTGGCAGTAAAATGAATAAGCTGATAAAAAGGCAAAACTCTGTACAGATTACTGAAAGTCATGAACTCTTCTGCAGGAGTTGGTCTCCTCATTACTATGTCATAGAATACAGATTTCTGGGTTGCTGTGCTAACCACTTGTGGTTGGTTGTGAATTATTACAGAGTATTTAATTGATCCTATTATGATTTTCCTAATACTTCATGATGCTATTATCTTCTGATGTACAATAAACTAGCAGAAGCAGTAGGTTATAGCTCTACATTACAACAATGAGTATTTTTCCTAACAATAGTAACAGATGAAACTAGCAAGCAAATTTATCTTTGTTTGACACGAAAAAAAAATTGAGCTAGGCAACATGTGCTCCAAAGGAAACATCCATCGCCATACACTTGGTCAAAAGAGCTACAACACAAAAAGGAAAGATTAGGTGAAGGAGGACAGACTTCCACCTCCTCTTATTGATAGCTCTACTGAAGAGAGTAGTAGCGTGAGCAAGAAAGTGCAAAATCAAGCACTCGAGTGGTGTCTAGAACATCAACGCCGTACGCGAGATGGAAAATGGGAAGTTGATCCAACTAAAGGCGGGACAGTTGGAGTAGTGAACCAAGTTGTAAGTTGTTTTACTAATTATAACAACTTGAAGTGTTGTCATGGCTACATCTATGAAGTATATTTTGTGAAGCCATAATACTTGTGTTATTTTCCTCTCACATTTTTTATTTCTTCATGCAGATGGAACACTTAGAAAAGGAGTCAAAAGACAAAGAGAGTGGAGTTGTTTCTGCTTCAGAGGTCGACAATGATGCTTTATGTAAGGCTCTTGGGAAAAAAGATTATTATGGATATGTCAAAGGAATTGGCCAATCTGGTGTTGGATTTGGCCACCAAAAGGCCTTTGGGAAGGAATCTCGGAAGGGAAGGAAAGATAGGGATGAGGAAATGGACGCACTAAAAGCAACTATAGCTTAATTGGAATTGAAGATTGAAGCTATAGCCTCATTATTATCAAAGATGAACTTAGCGGGAAATAAGGAAGTGAACTCGAAACCACCTCTCTTACTGAATTTGAAGACACCGGTAGAGATATTGCTTGCTAAACCTAACACTTATTTAAGACTCCACTAGTAATTCCAGGCCATACGATTTCTGAAATTCGACACACTTTATTAAACAATTTAAAACTTTGTGAAATACTACACACTTTATTTTTCTATTGTAGGCGGGGCCCCAAAAATGTCGTCTTGCTATGACTGATGATGATGGTAACCTCGTGATTGTTGCTAATGGAACTTGGTATCCTAGTGAGTCGTCTATGATTCATACGTCATCAATGCTCCCAGATCACTATAAGGTCAGCATTGACCATTCATATGAGGAGTATCATTATGTGGAGTTGCATGTCCCATCACTTGATGGTGAAACTATGCTTGGTAAAGCCAAGGATTACTTTGTGAGTTAGCCTAAATCAATGGTTATATTTGAGGACACGGTTAGTATGAAAATCCTTACTGTTAGTTTATGATTGTATAACTCCTTTTAGTATTTCTTGGTTTTGAAATGTTAAACTACAACTTTTTAAATGCGTAGGATGTTGTGAAGATGACTGCATCGCAAAGCAAAGAAGGCGTAGGTAGTTGTGACCCTCTTAGAACACAGGAGTCACAACGCGCTTACAACGTAGGTTCTCAAATGTGTGAACTTCCTGATCTTCCGGAGTGACTTTTTGTACACGCTGATGGCTAAGGATAATCATGACAGTGTAAGTTTTTCGTGCAAGGCACCAACGTTGTATCTCCAAGATCAACACATTTATGTGACATCTACCGACGTTAATGAACTTGTTAGAGGAGTGTGTATAAATGTGTCGGTGATCCATGCGTACATCTGGTAAACCTTCTAAAGTCTAGACCAAATTTGTTTATTTCCCATTCGTTTGTTGCTTTTACAAAAATATATTATGATTTTTTAGTTGTCTTGGTTTTGAATTACAGCTACCTCCTTGAAGATTTTATCTCTTAGTTTGAATGGGGACACATAACCTTTTTGTGTCCCTATAGATTTTCTGGAGTAGAGTACAACAAAAGATTCTTTGATGTAGTGAAGTATGTGAAACACGCTTTCAACACCAAACTTAAATGGAAAGATTCAAAGTCCCACCTTATTTTAGCCCCATACAATGAAAAGTATGAATTTGTTCATCCTTACTTTTGTATTTGCATTAGAGGTAGTTAGTTTTGGATATAATGAACCAATATTGTGTTTTTTTAGCAACCATTGGATAATCATGGCCATTGATTTATGTGACGGTATAATTTATCAACTTGACCCATTGAGACAACAACTGCCACGTCAACTAAGCTGCGAAAACGCGTTTGACTTGTAAGTGTCATTGTTTTATATTATATTATGCTTTGGATGATGAAAAACGATTCTACAATAAGCATTGTTACTTTATTTTGGTATCCGTTTTGCATTCCAAATTTTGTTCCAGTGCTTACAAGTCGTACATATCGAGGATCAAAGAAGATACTAAAATGGTGTTGGAGGTCACATGTGTTGAGGTATACGGGTGACTTGTATTTTGTTCTTATTTGAATATTATAGATTTTTTTATTCATACAATGGTCAGAAGTTGTAATTTGTTCTTACCCTACTCTTTTGTAAATTTGTGAGTGCGCCCAGCCAATCGGTGGGTTGGATTGTGGTTGCTATGTGATAAAGTACATGAATGAGATAGTCAAGGTAATTGGTGAACGTAATGGTGATGTCAAGCAAATTAAGTTAAGTTGTATCATGCCTTAATTTGTTGTTTTTTCGGATTTTGGTGAAGTTTGCTACTTAGTACTCATAGGCATTCGTTTTTGGGGTAATTTGGTGAAGTTTTGGAGAAGTGGTTATGAACACCTCTTCCTTTTATTATTGTGTTGTTAATTGTATTTGGAGGCGGTGCTTTTTACTTAGGCGTAGTACCAAATCAGGGGCTAATAAGCTACCGAAAAACACTCAAACCTTATTAACATATGATCAGTTCAGCTGCAATTCTGATCAGTCCCATCAGTCTGTTCTGATCCATTAAGCTGCAATTCTAATCGGTTTGTTCTGATCAGTTCAGCTGCAATTCGTGTGCTAGTTTAATGTGTGTCAATTGATCAATTCTGTTTGTGTCCCTAGGATCAGCCTATTCTGATCAATCCCTTTTACGACTACCCAAGTATGACCGTCACCCGAGTAGTATTTCACATATGTTTTAGTATGTCATTAAGCGATAACAATAGAACAGCAGTAGCAAATGGGTCAAGTTGATGAGAGAAAGAAACATGTGCTTAACCTCCAAATAATGTGTCACTAAATAAGGCAGTGATTCTTTCACATATCCAACCAGTAGGCTTGCATACCAAACAACACACCTTTAATCAATTTCAATCTTCCTGCTTAAGAAAGGAACCTAGTGCTAGTGGACTAGCCTTGGATTTTTCCAATCACCTTCTCCACTAGAGGCTTACATTGCTGAATAGTCCACTTTTGATAAGTAAGGGGAACCCCTAAGTATCTAATAGGGAACTCCCTAATAGGAATTGAAAGAATTTCCGGCATATGAACCAAATCCTGAGCTCCCCCATAAAAGATGGAGTCCAACTTCAGAAAATTTCTTGGTACGACAAGCAATAGAATAGGTCTGAATTCCTTCACACACAACGGATGGGTGTTGAACTTTAGGCACCAAAGTGATAGTTGTCAAGTTCCACTGCTTAAGCATTTTCCCATGATCTAAGAAATCCCAAATAGCATGCATGATAAACAACTTGCTTAATAATAGACCAAGCAAGACTGCTTAAAGAAGAAGGCATTGAACCCATCAAGACTTGGGACTGACAGGCTAAGCCGATATGCTCAGTATCAGAGACTGGGTTGTTAGGCACCTAACCAACTTTGGGTAATAGCTTAGGACAGTTAAGTTAACTAAGTTTAAAGCCGTTAGAAGTGCTGGGCCGTTAGGCTAAATAACTTGGGGGTAAAAACCAGACATAAGAGCATTAGGGTAAATAAGTCAGATAGACTCAGTTAGAAGTTTGGCGGCTTAATTAAGATGGGTTTCTTCTATCTTACCCACTTAGATATATGACCCTCCCATTTCCTACTTCCTCCTGTTACATATTCACAAGAAATCTTGTAATCTTGAACCAACTCCTTTTTCTTATTATCCCATGACCCGAACTTCATGTGGGAACATATATATAAATTAATTGCTTAAACGAGCGAGAAAAAAAACCAATACTGCAATAACATGACCCTAGGGAATAACTTAGAGCGTAAGTGTGTTTGCAACACGTGTGGAATTTCATAGGAGTTTGAGTATTATTATTGAGCGATAACAATGGAAGAACAAAACAATTTTGGTGCCAGCACTACTTGTTTGTTGTTTGTTTAGCTCGATCAGGTAGGATTCAATAATGATGGCCGCTTGTTGAGGTCATGTAGCACTCCTGACCACGTACTAGTTCGGCTCAGGTTGTATGCTTTGTTGCCTTAGCTTCATTATCAAAACAGCATGTTCAGATTGAGCAGCTTAATTCGACTTGCCTGAAGTAAATTTCTTTTTAAAACTTTGTGAATCAAGCTAATTAAGCTCTTGTGCCTCAACAAATTTCAAAACACGTGTAAATGCTACCCTTCATGTCAAGCCTTGGCATTACAAAATGAATTGTAGTTCAACGTTAATATGCCTTTACATGTTGTAGGCTATTATGGAATCATTGCTTTAACGTTTACTTTCTTACATACATTACTTAGTTGTTTTCTAATATAATTTCAACATAATTTTTTTGAAGGACTACATTAGAAGATATATCCCGTCCAAAAGAGAGTTGGATGAGCTAGATTCGCGAGCAATGGACAAGATTCTTCAAACTACATTTCTTATTGTTCGTAACTAATTAAGTAAAACATGTGTTCGTTTGTATTATAACACATACATTTATGTATTTACTTCGTAATCCTGTTATGTTATAAAATAATATACTTTATAACATACACTAGATATTGCAATATATATGTATCGTTTACAATGTTTAATTAATTAACCAAATATTTCTATTATTGTAAATTATATAGGATTGATCAGAAGTAATGGCGATAGGATGCATATATATATATATTAGTTTATGAAGATGTGAATATATGGCCCAAATTAAATAGCATTTACAAATAATTTAAAAAAAAATATAAAAAAAAACAGCTCTATTAATATTGTTTTTTCACAAAAAAGATACTTTCTTCCTAAAAACGATAGTAATAGAGTTTATTAGTATCATTTTTCACAAACGATACTAATAGGAATTAGTAACGCCTGCAATAGTATCGTGCGTAAAACGATACTAATGGAGCAAAAAAAGCGATACTAATGACTATTTTTTCTACTAGTGAAATATTTGGTCTTTTATTATTGTCCTACGTCTACGTGAAAAGCCGTCATCATGGCTTACATCACCATTGGAAAAAAAAAACCTTTTTACTGCGGTCAAAATACCACCTTTTGCTTCTTTTTTGCCCGCAGCATATGCCAGAGAAGCAAAAGGGTAAAAACTTTATGCTGCGACCATTTGGCGAGGTCATCTAAACAACCACAACATAAAGTCTAATTCCTACCAATTTTTTGAGACTTTATGCTTCAGTTTTTTAAAATAACCGCAGCATAAAGTTTTTTTACTCCCAAAATTTAAGACTTTATGCTGCGGTTATTATGTATGAGCGCAACATAAAGTCATTTTCCCATCATTTTTTTAGTATTAATAATATTCTTATTAGCAATTATATATGTGAATATCATATATATATATATATATATAGAAAGAGTATCATGTAAAAATTCTTTTTACCGTAATATATATTAAATGATTAAGAGTAAGAATCCACTAAAAACCTTAAGTTTGCTTAAAACCGTAAAAACCACAAAAGAAGGAGTACATATAAGTTTTAAAGCTGTACATATTAAGATTAAAGTGGTATAGCTACGTTTACAACAATTTTTTTATTATTTATGAAAATGTCATCAATGAAGTACGTGTACTATTTATACCTCTACTGTACCCTTTTTTTTTCCACGGTGAAAACAGTTTTCACATGATCCTCTTTCAAATGATTAATATATTAATAATAATGATCATTATTATATAATAAATTATATATAGTTAATTAAAAACAAAGATAATATTATTATCAATAAAAAAAATAATATATAACTTACAAGTTAAACATGCATACATATATATGTCACTCCACCTATGTAATATAATTGGAGTCACTATTGAATTCTTTTACATCTTGACCCAAGCTCCTTAAATTGTTTCATTACAAACAATACAAAGTGATAAAACTAGCTAACTTCTATCTAACTTCAGCAATTTCTTCAATGGTGAACGGTCCATGGCGTGTTGCCGACTTTAAAACCTTTAAATTCATTAAAGACGAGGCCAGGAGATATTAATTATTACACCATTTGACTTAAAAATTTCAACAAAGAGCATTCACATCAAACACAATCTAAGTAATGCATTCACATCAAATATGAGCTTGTCCCATAGCAAAACCTTTTTGCACAAACAAGCCTCAAAAATAAGCTGCACAACAACTCATGATGATATATATTCAAGCAGTAGCACACCGGAAACAGGCAGAAAAACAACAACAGATCGAAACAGCAGCACAACAACACTGTAAAACAACAAGCAACAGCATAAGAAAACATAACAAAAGCAGCAACAGCAGAAGAAAACAACAGCAAGCAACTTCAGCAATACGGCTCGCATCACAGCAGCAAACAGCAGTAGCGGCATAAACCCACCTGCAGCAAAACAGCAAACAGCACAAGAACAAAACAGCAAGCAGCACAGCAAAACAGCAGTAGCACAGTAAAACAGTAGCAAAACAGCACGTACGAAACAGCAATACAACACAACACGAAACAGCAGCACAACACAACACAAAACAGCACCAGCAGCAGAACACGAAACAGCAGCAGCAGAAGAAGAAAACAGAATAATAAAACCACCTTCCGCAGAAGAAAACAACAGCAAGCAGCAGTAGCAGCAAAAAGCGACAGAGCAAAAATCAACAGAGCAGCTGTTTTTATCAAGAACACAGAATATAATGATCAGAAGGAGGAAACAACAAAACCGCAGCATAAGAAGAAGACTGAACAGAAGAAGAAAACAGCAAGAGAGAAGAGAAATAACAGAACAGAAGTTGCAGAATAGGAAAACAGCACCCGGCGTCCCCGGATAACATGTAGAACAGCTTTAGGGTAGTAATAATAGAGGGTATTATGTTTGTAGTGAAAGAAAAACAAAATTAGAGAGAAAGCTTGAAAAAACACCATTGCTGAGTCGCTTGAAGCAATCAAGTGTTCATTTTGGTAATCTTTTCCTGTTACCCTACTTAATAGCAATATTTCAATAGCTTTTGTACTCCTTTACATATTTTGTTCCACTTCATAAAATCAAAACCATGTTTATTTATTGTTTTAGCTTTATTTCTAGATTAGTTTAATTAATTTAAACCTCAAAAACAAAATCCTTAAGCATTTTGGGTAGCTTTAGATAAATCTCATTTAGTTGTTCCTCAAGTTCGATACCATTTCCAGAATGCTACGCAACGGTTAATTGGTGAAGTGGCCAAAAACATTTTTATCAAATTTGAACCATTGATAAGGAACAACGATGAATTAAGCTTCTTTATTGCTTTCATTTTTAGTTTTAATTTTCCATTTTACTTTGTGATAGTTATTAATTGCTAACCATCTCTTTAGTTTTGTTGAAAGCTAAGGTCCCAAGGAGATCTCCCATACCCCATTGATCTCAACATAGAGCGCACTCTGTCAAGCGAAAAGCGGCTAGCTAAGGGACTCGTTCAAGAATCATAAACTTCTCCCAAGCTTGCCTCTTGCTCGTCCTGAGAAAGTAAGCAACTCTAAAAGAAAATGGAATATTAGAGAAAGACCAACGATATACACTAACTCACTATCATAGAAAATAAAGGTCACCTTTAGGTTTAGCGCAAGTGAAAAGAGCTTTAAACCTCTAAGTTACCTAAGAGGACTATCATTTAGGGAAAAGATGAAACGTAAAATCTAATGAACTATTTTAGAAGGGAAAAAAGAGACAACAGAAGACAAAGAATGAACCAAGCCAGAAAACACAGTACCAATACAGAGTGCCAAATGCATATTGAGAACCAAGAGAAGCCAGAAATACTTCCTGAAAAGATCGAATCCCATGAGAGCAATCCTGGTAGCCATGCTAGCCTTTCCTTTGTTTTTGAGATAAGGACCTTCCTGAAAAGAAAACATTCGACGAAAGGTAGATATGTTATGCTAGCAGCTCAAAGCAAATTACATGGTTTAAAGATGAGAATATATCAGTTAACAACAAAAGAAAAAAGGAAAAGAGCGATTCAAACAGACTAATAAATTAATAATATATAGCAGCTACAAACCTTTTCAGTGAGCTTCATAATCATTGCCTCAACAGCAGCAGCATCTGCAAACGACTTGTAAATTGCTTCAAAGGTACGAATAGCAACGGCAGTATCCATATTCAATGATGACAAGTCACCATGGTCATCCTGTAGATGTTTATTAATATCTTTATGACTTAAATCATAGCAGTTACATAGATAGAGTCATGACATGAAGCATGATGGTTGATAGCGTTTATTATCAAATTACTAAATCCAGTCTCTACTTTTCAGTAGCTTAATTACAAGGCTAAAGATAGCATACTGCACGCAAACTAATACCTGTAGGTTCTTACACATTGCAATGATCCTGTCGAAGTCTGTATTAATTGCTCGTAAAAGATGCTCTGAGGGACTTTGCATTACAAGGCATGGAAATCAGCCACAAACTTGTATAGAAGAAAGGTTTGCTTTAAAGAGGGAAATTATCAGTTTTCCATGAAATATACTATGTCCATCAAAAGAAGAATAAATTTCATATTCACTTGCCAAGAAAGTTAAGAAATTACCCTATTATATAATATTGAAAGGCTTTCTATATTGATCATTTCAGATTACGAATTGAGTTCCACAATGAAAAAAGGTCACTACTGAAACAGCTAATTGCATTGTACCTGCAAACACGATAATGTTTCTCCAAAAAATAGTGTTGCCATTTGAGAGTAGGCAGATCCGATCAAATAGACCAAAGACTTTTGTGCTGCTCTGGTTACAATCATAAGAAGTGTAGAGTCACTGAAAGATTAAAAGGCATGAACACGCCCTAAATACGAAATTAAGCAGAAATTTCACCCAAAATTGCCAATAAACACCATAAATTACAATTATAAGAGAAAATTAAATCCCCAATAAAACCCTAACAAATTAAACCTACCACAAAATCCCAATTAAAACCTAACCAACTTACCAATTGACAACAAACAGCAGCAACCACAACGAACCACACCCTCACTCCTCTTCTTTCCTCACCCAGTTTTTAGAAGAGGCCGAATAACCTTGATGTTAAATTTCATGTTAAAGATAAATGGGCCTAGGTAACCCAACAAGGAGGAGGAGAGTCAAACCGGTCCACAAGCCCAAGAAGGTTCCATCCTAAAACCAATTGGCAATAGGAGGAATAACTCCTAGGCCTATAAACTAGTTCAACATCTCCTCTTTCTCCGATATGAGACAACTCACTAGTGTAAATCACATCGCGCACCCTCTACGCATTACTCTGGCCAGCAAAACCGCACACCACAAAACCACCTGCACAACAGCCTACCAACAACGTCACCTACACAACCACCACGTGAACCCCCACCAACCCCACCCCACAAACTGCCCCCACTCGCGACGACCCCCCCCCTCACTCGCGACACCCCCACAGAGGAAGAAAACAGTAGAAAACGCAGCGACAAAGGAAGAAGAAAGACGAATGAAGAAGAAGAAGAAAGAAGGTAGGGGAGCAACGAAAATGGAGAAGAGCAAGAAAGAAGGCACACGAATGAAGAAGAAAAAAGACTGAAGACTGATGGGAGAAGGAAGAAGAAAGACGCATGAAGTGTTGCATTGTTGGTTGTTTTCTGAAATTTTAGTCATGCTTTGTTATAACCGGAGGGTATACTATATTTCTTTTTTTTATAGTATACAAAACCTTATGCTGCGCACTATAACAAAGAAAAAGAATTTTTTGACCGCAACATATACTTTTTCAACAATCGCAGCATAAAGTCTGTTTTAATTTCCTACTCAGAACTTTATGCTTCGTTTTTACTTTTTAACAAAAAGACCGTAGCATATGTAGTGTAGCATATGAAGATTTTTTTCACTAGTGCATACAAGCGCAGTCACGTAAATAGGGAAAGCGATAAAACATGTTAGAAAAGCTTAAAAGCACATAGAGATCATGTCATCATTCTTTGGGCAAAATGATAAATTCATGTGATCATGCTCATAAAGCGTTTAAAACATGTAATCATACTCGAGCAAATGAAACTTTAAAACAACTACATTATCATATAATCATACTCGTGAAAGATTTAATGGCCTAAGCATGATTCTTTCTATATATCCTGTTTTATTACTTCTCAAAGTGATTATTTAATCATTAAATCATGGATTAATATAGAAGTAAAAGGTGATAAAGGGGGTTTAGAAAGCTAACTTGGATGGCGTCAACAATAATAATAAGAAGAAGAAATAGAGAATGCGACGAAGATGAATAACAAGCTTGGAATATGAATTTGGAGAGAGGAAGTGTTGATTATTGCCGCCTCATATCAAATACCTTGCGTGCTAGTGTCAAAACGGTCTTGAGATTGCCTTCAAGATTCCAAACCTGAATATGTCCCGAATGTGAAAATGAATATCATGATGATGATGATGATAGTGAGATGCATGTGATGAAAAATAAGAATATCAAAACTAATCAATTAAAAAGAAAATAAAATGTTTTTTTTGGGATTTTTATGATGAAGAAAAATAAAGAAGATGAAGATTCGAAGGAAAGCTAAGAATTTATGATGGAAGAATGTTAAATACTCTCCAAAACTCACGAATTTATCTAAAGTGTGTTGTCGTTAAGATTGCAAGATGTCGAATGATGCTAAGAAGATGTGAAATGAAGTTAAGAGATGTTGAAAAAAGGGGAGGATCTCTCGAATGATGTTAAGATGTGTTGAAATGAGGTCGAGATGATCCAAATGAGGGGAGGAAAGGGGGTATTTATAGTGAAAACTTTTGGAAATGAAGGCGATTTTGTTAGTATGGGCGCAGGACTTGCGTGTGGGCGTAGGGTGTGCGCCCATGCGCATAGTACGACCTTCTTTTTCCTGGAAATTTCACTAAATATTCCCTTTGATAGAGTGCTTGGGGGCACGGATGATGACGTCATGCCTCCCTTTTCCTTGCTTACATGATCCCTTACATCATTCCCTTAAGAGGAAAGGAAGGAGGAATTTCCTCTTCCTTACTACTTTTGTTGGGCTTTGATGAGCGAAGTTTGTTGGGCTCGAGGAAGGAGAAAGTTCGGCTTGGCTGTAACACCCTGGAATTTCCTAACTTCCTTCTCTAGATTTTCCGGAAAATATTGTAATGCGAATAAGAATATTAATTAATAAAACTCCTAATTAACTAGGAAAAAACAAAGTATTATCGCCACCGTGATAATGGCTAAGGCTTTTATCAAAGTACTACAGCAGAAGATTTTAAAAAACCAAAACAAAACATTAAAACTCAAAACGAAACTTAAATAAAGTTGAAAAAAAACAAAGTCAAAATCAAAAGAAAACCAAATAAGTCTTTATTACACTTCGGAATCATCTTAATGGCCCTTCAAAAACCAAATAAACTTAAAACTTCGGAAACTAAAAGTCAACATCCAACAAAAACAATAAAAAGTAACTAGTTCACATAACTACGAAAAACTAAAAAACTACAATACAAGCACTCACACTCCAATCCAGCATGATTGACTTATGCCCACTTGTACCTGTAGATTTCTCTTATTCTAGACAACTACTCACCATAAAGTGGGTCATTGTAGGGCCGAGTCAAAACACAAAGCCAGCAAAGCTGAGTACATAAATACCAGAGACTATGCAAAACCTGATTGATAATGAAAATAAAATAAAAGTACAAATCACATACTTCTTACCATTGACAACTCTTCACCTGTACATAGACTCAACTCAAACAATATTACTTATTAGTTAAACTTTGGATTTCGCATCGAACGGATTTCCTTTCCTTCAAAATTACCCAAGTGGGCACCAACTTGGGAGCAACTCCAAGAAGGAATTACCTATGTCACATAAAGTGACGGAATTCCAGCGCTATAAAAATATAAAAGAGTAAAACTTCTTGTACCCCGATTAGAAGTCATAGATCATTGTTCCATACGACTCCCCCCATTGTTCATACTCAAGGTATATACGTTCCAAGAGTTTTGGAGCGAATCCTCTTTCACTTTAAGTGATTAACCAGTTTAACATTGTTACGACTCACATACAACATCACATAAAAGCATGCATAGAATCAATCAAGCCATATTAATTATTTTTATTGATTTAAGGTGATTCCAAAATAATCTTGTGTGTCCTTTATTTAAACTAAACTTCCTTTACCACACATTAACTGTGAGTGGCTAACTATTTACCTTTTTCCTTGACCACACATTAAACTGTGAGTGGCTACATGTATATAAATATATGCTCATTAACTTCTAAAAATCATGTGAATAAAAATACACAAACTACCTTTCTTGCTGATTAAGTAACTAACCAACTTAACTAACTTTTTTTCTTTTTCAATAAGTTGTTGGCCAAATTTAACAATAAATTCAACATTCCAATTTAATCATGAAGAATTTATATTACTATAGATGTGGAATATCAAAACAATATAAAATCATGCTTTTGATACTTTCATAAACTTCTCATGCATGTCAACTCAATGTCAATTAAGCAACAACTTATATTTACAAGCACAACATACAAGATCATCAACCAAGCATGAACTCTTATTCTATAACCGCCTTTAGTACTTACGTACCTTGTAAAGTAGTGGTGATCCGCCACAACTCCTAACAATCAACTAGCTCAAAGTCTCCTACATAGAGAAAATCGATTCTAAAATAAAACCTTGTTGACTAACTTTTACAACAACTTTAAACTAACTTTTTATGTTGGAAACTTGTCCAAAACGTTCCCTATATGGTTTCTATTCAATTCCATACTTTATTTTAATTTTTCCATTGCAAAATACTTGACTTTCAGTAATTTTCTAAAAAAAATGGCAGCTTTGTATACTTCCTTAAAATCACTTTAAAAGCCTTCTAAACATCATATTTTGATCATAAAACACTATAGTCATGGCTAAGATCATTATAAAATATTTAGATGCATTAAAAATAATTATGACTACTTATTTCACGTGTTACTATTTTTATTGTTCTTGAACATGTGTTAATAAAAATTCACATATTTGTTTAATTATTCAAAACTCATGAAAAACTCATCTAATCATCATAAATCCATCATAAAACTCTTTTAGAATCTATTATCATCATCATGGATCAAATCTATGCTAATTTTTCATGAAATAAAACATGTTCATAATATTTTTACTATTAGTTTTCATGACTATAAAAATTGGGCAACATTATAAAACAACCTTAAAACTCCTTAAAATTAATCTAAACTTCATAAAATCATCACAAAATCATACAACAACAATTCATTATCATAATATTGAAGTTTATATCATTGAAAACCATAAAATCATGAATTTTATAATTTCATAAACCCTAATTTAAAATTTCATGACCAACTTTATAAATTCATACTTTAAACATAAACATAACTCTATAAAACATGATCAAAATCATAAAAACATGATTAAACATAATTATAAACATGAATTTTGCAAGATTGAACTTACAAGAAATGAAGAAGAATTTTTTTTTTAAGAGTGTTCGAAAAATACCAAAGAGGGGAAGGGAGGTGGGGCACGGTGGCCGGCGGTGGTGCAGGCGGCAGCAAGGGGGTGGCGAAGGAGTGGACGCCGGCGGGGAAGAGGGAGGAAGAAGTAGTTTTTTTTTTTGTTTTTTTTTTCGGAAATTCTTTCCGATTTTTTTTTTTTTGGTTTCGTTTTTCTCTCTCAAATTTTTTTGAAATCCTAAAACTTTGAGGTTGCAAATTAAATCTGAAATTTTGAGTTTTAAGGAGTATTTAGGGCCTGTTTACTTCAGCTGAAAATAGCTGAATTAAACTGAACTGAACAGAAAGTTTTTTATGAATGATTAATGAATAGCAAAATAAGAGAAGAGCTGAATTAAACTGAATTGAACGGGGCTGAACTGAACATAACTGAACGGATTTTAAGCTGAAGTAAACAGGCCCTTATAGGCCCCAAAGTAGGATTTGGTACAATTACATAAATACCCTTAATGCTTGAAATTACTTTTATGCCCTTGTTTAAAAACAATTTAGGAAACTCTAAACATTCTATTTTTAGAAACTTTTCAAAATATTTAATAAAACTTAAAATAACAAGGAATATTATTTATAAGCATAAAATAATTACTTTGATTAAAATTTATTTAAATTCCCTTTCTTTAATATTTTTATTGAACTCGATTTCTCAACAAAAATATTATAAACATACGTATAAAATATGAAATTAACTCCTTGAAATACGTGAAAATATGGGGTATTACATTGGGCTTGAAGGTTAACCTTTTTCATGACCATGTTTCGGGTTTGTTCTTGCAGAAAATGCGTTTTCGAGCGTTTACAAAGTCGTTAGCATTATTATTAAAAATGTGGAAAAATATGGGGAAAAAATCTAGAAAAATATGGAAAAGTAAGATAAAATAAAATAAAAATATTTTTGAGTTTTTTCTGTGTTTTTAGGAGTTTTTAGGTGCTTTCGGGGTGGATAAAATGTGGAAAAATATGGGAAAAAAATCTAGAAAAATATGGAAAAGTAAGATAAAATAAAATAAAAATATGGGACAAATAACTTTAGCTAATCTCCAATCTTCATCACTTCGCACACTAAAATTCATCCTTTTACTTAACCTTTTCAACCTTGAGAACACATCCTTAAAATGGAGAACTGTTTGAAGCATTAAAAATGTGGAGTTCCACCTAGTTTTGCAATGTAAAACTAACCTTCTACAACTAGTTAAGTTCAAAAATCGGCAAGCCTCCTCAAACTTTTCAACTCTTTTAGGAGTTGACATCCAAAATGCAACACACTCCCTAACTTTCTCAATTCCACTACTAATCACATTTAACCCATCTTGTACAATTAAGTTAAGAATATGAGCACTATATCGCATATGCAGAAATTCACCACCTAACATTAGAGCATTTCTTTCAAACTTTTCTAATAATATCTTCATCATACCATCATTAGTTCTACAATTATCAACAACCACAGAAGATACCTAGTTTTCCAACGAATATTGAGACAAACATTCCATCAAAACCTTTGCAATAACTCCTTTTGTATGAGGACATGACACATAGCAAAACCTACAAACAATAATATATGAAACATCAAAACTAATTATTTCAACCTAAAACTAACATGTATAACAAATATGCTAAATCAGATTCTAACACTACTCAAATATGCATACCTTAGTGTTCTATTTCGTAAAACCCATTGGTGGTCAATGAAGTGTGATGTAATGACCATATAACCCTTCTTTTGGTTAGAAGCACTCCAAATATGAGTAGTGATTGCTATCTTGCTCTCATTATGTTTTAACAATGCCTTTAGCGATCGCTTATCTTGGTTGAACATCTTCATGACATCACACTTTAGTGTAGACCGAGATATCATCTTGAAGGATGAGTTGAGGCTACTAACAAACCTCCTAAATCCAATATGATCTACTATAGATAATGGGTATTCATGCATAACAACCATATTCACCAACTCCTGCCTTGGAAACTCTTGGTCAAATGCTTTGTCTTTGGTTTTCAATTCTAATATGGTTGATCCATCCTTTTTCGATTTCACTTGAACTGTGTTTGTCCAGGTGCAAGCCTCAAATGTCATTCCGGACAAACCTTCCTTGCATGTTTAAGTAAATGTGAAGTCCCACTTCCAACGTCAGCTGAAAGTATAGCATTACAGTGTTTGCATTTTACTTTTGCAACACCATTTTCCACAAGTTTATCAAAGAACTCCCAAGCTTCTGATGTTGGCTTCCTAGTTATCTTTAGCACAATTTTTCTGATCATCATTAGTCACTTCGTCATTATTATCATCATACTTGTGGCAAGCTTCACCCTCACCATCAGAATGTATCAACACTTGTTCTACTTCTTCCGATGTAGGGTTAAGTCCTTCCATATTCTACATACATATTACAACAATAAAAGTATAAGACTAATGAGTTGGGTACAACCGTACAAGTATAGTGTATAAGACTAAAGACCTCAAATTAATATCAAGTTCAAAACTAAATCACAAAAAAAAGAAAAGAAATTACAGTATACTGTATAAATTTGAAGTCCTTCGTTATTAGTTCATTACTCATTAATTATTAGTTTTAAAGCATATACTTGTATCAGTTGTATATATTATTGTAAAATGTAATTTATGTGCAAGTTATGAAACTCAACCTAAACCAACTATCTTCATCATTATTTGGCTAGTAGTAAAGTATTGCCATTGTAGTCCATTCCTTATTTTATCATCATCATAAAATACAAGAGTAAATATATATGCTAATAAATCTGATTGATTACATACAAGTTCAAAATAAATTAGCGAAAACCAAAAATAGTTCAAATATATCAGATTGATTACACATGAGCGAGTTTAGATTAATTACGAGTATATATGAGTTCATATAAATCATATTAATTATATGAGTTCGAAACTTCGAACCAATTAGCCAAAACCAAATAAATCATCTAATTAAAATTAATGAAACAAATAGATCGAATACAAAAAAAAAAATACCTCAAGATCTTCAAAGAATTAAGAGTTGAGATTTGAGAAGTTGATAAACCAAACTATGAGATATTATAGAAGAAGAGTTCTTGAGTCATTATCTCTCTGAGTTGGTGAAGATTTGAAGAGGAAAATAGAAAGTAAAAGTTGGATAATCAGAGATTTAGAGGAAAAGGTTGAGTGAGTGAGTGACGGCTGAAGATTTGTTGTGGTCTTTTGGAAATTAAAATTTGTACTTTGTACTGTTATTTTCCTAACCCTAAGTTATATATATATATACATAAAAAAATAACGATGGATCTGTGGAGCGGGTCTGGGTCCAGATTGTTGGGACCCAGATCCATTTATTTGCTACTAAACCCAGACCCGCCCCATACCCTAATAAATGGAGTGGGTTCGCAGGGTCTGGGGTGGGTCCGGAACCCATGACCAATTGACCATCCTCGTAGAGGTTAATTTTTTTTTTAAAATTAAAATAAAATAGAATTTATATCCATCATCATGCTTAATTGAGGAGATGAATCATAATTTAAGACAATCTTTTGTGTTTTTACCTTTTAGTAAGGTGACTTATGAGATCTTCCATTCCTTCCTTGCGATATATACCGATTAAAAAAGTGCTGAATTTTGGTAAACGGTGGCTATACCGCGATTGGCATCTTTTGGGTTCAGCCTGACAAGGTCGTCTTCTCTGGGAATACTGCAGTGGATAAAAGTTGAAGATATAAGCCGACAAATTGTACCATAATTTTTGAGGCGGAAAATGTTAACGAAGAAATACTAATCGCCTTTAACGGAACATGATGTTAAGTTGTGTGATCGTTGATTTGTTGCATAGTCAAAGGCCTCACAATTTTTTTGTATTTGTGATGTCCAAAGTGCCGAGTTTGAATCGAAGAAATTGTGGTGCGATATTATTTTAAAAGTATGTTTGGTGCGGGGAGGATTGGCAGTTACATTAGCCAAGGTGTGTACACCGTCTCTGCCCCATTTCATCCATTCGGCGGGGCAGTAGATATAATTGTGGTTGAGCAGGAAGATGGTAGTTATAAATCAACCCCATGGTATGTTCGGTTCGGCAAGTTTCAAGGTGTTCTTAAAGCAACCGAGAAAGTTGTGAGAATTAACGTTAATGAAGCCGATGCTGACTTCCACATGTATCTGGACGATCAAGGGGAAGCGTTTTTCCTTGAAGAGGTTAATGCTGTGGAAAAAGAAGGGGAATCAGCAGTGTCGTATCCTTCTTCCGGAGATGAGATGGAATTTAAGCAGAAGACAATGAGTTGTGACATTGACAAGACAATTATGGTTTCGGAGATTGAAGGAAGTAGTAAAAAGAGTTTAACACGGAATAACAGTCGAAGGGGGGAAATTTTTGGCCTTCCTATTGGCAGACGATCAATGAAAAAAAATGGTTTGCAAAGTGTAGAGCCTCATGTTGAAATTGATAGTGCTAACTCGTTGGAGCGTGCTGAGATTGCTGCCGACTTGTTGGAATTAAGATGGTCCACTAATCTTTGCTCTGGTAAAAGTGTGAACAATGTTATTTCTGATGTCAAGGTAGATGTTGTTGAGCCAGAGTTTAGTTATGATAAAGTTGATACCCACCTTTCATGTTCAACAAACTCAGATAATTCTATGGAGTTTATACCTGGTGAAACTTGCATTGAATCTAATATTATATCTGTTAGATCAAATGTGTCCCAACGTGTTGATAATGGCTGCATTAAGAATGACCAAAATGCACTGAGTGGATTCTCTAAGGCCTCACATAAGGCAGACAATGAAAATATTCTTGGCCATGCTTCAGCTAATGAAGCTTCTTTTCCAAAGGAATACGGTACAACTGAAAGTATTGCCAAATGCAGTGGAGGTGAGGAAACATTATGGACTACCAGTGATGTTATTGTTGTAGATGAGACTGGTAACTCTCGGTGTAGCATAGGTGAGGGCATAAATACGGACATTGTTATTAAGAAAAAAGCTGTTAATGGACTTCCTTCAGAAAATCCCCCTGCAAACGAGTCTTGTGAGACACTAACTAGCATGGTACATGAAATGGGCTCAGGTGAACTTTCTGCTGGTGCCAATTATCTTAATTCGCTTCCTTTCGTTTCAGAAAATGATTGTTCTGTTTCCAATCTGAGAAGACCCTCTCTTCCTTCAAGTGCACATCACTGTATTGGGAATGCTATGCTCGAGAAAACTAATAGTTTAACAGCATCATATATTTCGAATAAGGATCAGTTTGGATTTAGTGACATTGATGATCCTAAGGTAGAAAAGGCTGAACATATTCGGACCTCCCCATCTGATTGTGGTGGGTATTCTTGCCTAGGTTCATTGGAAAGCAGTGAAACTGCAGTGTTTAACACAATCATCCCAGATGATACACGTCAACTGACATCCAAGCCTACTCAAGTTAATTCACTCGCTAATAATCCAAGTTATAAATTTACCTTAAATAGAGTATCCAAGCCTATAAACATTTCAAAAGCTCTCAAAGATGTTGATGAGGAGGCAATGGTACCAGTAGCAGAATCTTTACCAAATATGCAGTTTGATAGTAATGATTTATCAGTAAATGTGTCTCAGGCTCTTGGCCGTTTCTTAGATTCAACCCTTGAAGGTTTTAGAAAAGTTAGTAATGAAATTCCCATCACTTCTCAGATAAGTGGAGTACAACAGCAAGTAGTTTTCTCGCAGCTAACAACTGATAGCACTCGGATTTCAGAGGTCACCCAAAAGAACATTGCTGATCCTCCAGTAGGTAAGAATAGAAAAAGTGATGTTTTTGTCACTGTAATTGTGATTCTGAAGTGAGCATAATAACTGTAACTACAGTTGATGAAATATATTAACATGTGATACCACAGTTGTATGCCACTTGGTTGACAAGCTGCATTCTAATCAGTTTCATGCGTCTATATTGGGGTCCTATTTTGCAATCCTAATTTTTTCACTACATCTGAAATGAGCATAATAACTGATGTTGAAAGAAAAATATTTGCATGTGAGACCACTGTTGTAAAGCCACTTGGTTGACGTCCTGCTTTCTGATCAGTTTCACGTGCCCATATTGGGTTTCTATTTTGCAATCTTAACTTCTAATGTAGATGTAACTTCTTTCGATTAGTGTCACGTCTTTCCTACAGCAGTTGTTGCTTAATCTCCAGTTCTAGTTTCAATTAAGGTGTAACAGTCCACTAGATGAGAAGATTTTGGGTATGGAAATTATCAAGGTGATCGGAATCTTTTGTTTATGCAGAGGTATCTCTTTGTAGACACTTGCTGTATGAAGGAATGGGCTATGAAGCTGCTGCTTGTGCATTTGCGGCTGAAAAATTGATTATTGACAACATTTTATCTCTCGGTCCCAATAATGTAGAATTTGATAAGCTTGTTGTCAGAGTTGGTGGTCATTATTTTCCCTGGGATGCGACTATGCCTATTTCTTCAGCTATATGCTCACCAGGAAAAGAGCAGATTCTCGAACCAAAAAACATGATAGTTGTTGATCGAGTTGATGATTATGCTTCTGAAGGTGTCGCTCAGAAGTCTGTAAATTCCCAAAATGGGTCTTGGAAACTATGGCCTTTCTCATTCAAGAGATCTAATAGTATGAAAAGCAGGAGTTCTAGATTTGTAGCTTCTACAGAGAGCCCCGAGGAAATCCGTAGGAATGGAGGTGCAATTGTCCCAAGAGTTGCTAAAACAAAGTTACGGACAAAGGTCCCCTCTTCTGAACAGCTTGCATCGCTGAATCTAAAGGAGGGGAAGAATGTTGTAAAATTCACATTATCCACTGCAATGCTTAGAGAGCAACAGGTTACTTGATTTCATAATGATTGAATTCAATTTGTTTGCTAATAATTTCCGTTGTCCATCATTAAGGTTAGGCTTGGTCTGAAGTTTTATTCTGTTACTTTACAGGTAGACGCTAGAATATTTTTGTGGAAACGGAATGCGCAGATTGTGATCTCAGACGTTGATGGAACTATTACTAAGTAAGACCTTAAAGTCAAATACCCTGGCCCTTTCAAATCACAACTATTCATCTCATATGCACAAACAGCACAATCATTTCTCAGTCCAAAGTACCAGCTTCTGACATTTTGTTTCAATTTGTGAACTTTTAATGCTTTAACTTATTCCTTCTCTGTGAACAGTTAAGTTTTCCAGTACATTATGCATGTCCTTTTTTTCCCCTCTGAATGCAGCCATCGTGACCAGATTTTGTATAACCTTTATGATTGGTTATGCATGTAATAACTGTTTGTTTCTTGATGTAAATTATGTGGTTCTATACTTCTATTGCCACCCTTTAAATTAGGTGTGAGCATGGTTTGTTGATGGATTATATTGAATTATTTATTGTTTATGGCCTTTACATTGGTATAAAATGTTTTATGTCATTTATCTTATTATGTAAATAATTGGTAATCATTGACAAATACAAAACATGCTTCCACCTAACAGACATCTAACTCAGGAAACTATGCAGTACCTGTCAAAAATATAGGCTGAGTTCAGTTTTTATTGGAACTCTCTTTGTACTTGGCATTCATCCTTTCAATTTGTAATTTAATGTGCTTATTTATGTTTGTTAATGCCTTAACCTCTGCTACGAATCCATATGTATCATGACGTAATCTCATTTGTTGCCATTGTAAGCATCAAAGGATTGATTCCATTTACCACCTCAAATGGCAATTCCCTGTAGTACTTTGAGTGACTTAGCTTCAAATCCCATTCCAATTGTGTCATGACTTAATTCTGGCTAATACTTGGTTTTAGAAGTGAGATTCCCACTTGATAACTTTTCGTAGCGGAGCAAATACAAGTCAATTAGACTTCCTGCTTACAAGGAGGGAGGATAGACAAAATTGCATAGATTGTGGTTACCCAACATCGGCTATTGGTGATGACTATTCGTTTGAAACAGAGTTGGAAAAGTAATTGTGGTAAAGGGGAGCCAAGGATAAGGTGGTGAATCTTGAGGGATGCAAATGCTAAGGTTTCCACAGAGAAAGTGATCAATGAGGCGAATTAGGATAGAGAGGCGGATTCAGATGTAGCTTGGTCACAAATGAAGAACTGTATCCTTAAAGTGGCCTAGGAGCTACAGGGGAATCAAGGGGGAGGAGTATGATGCATAAGGATACTTCTTGGTGGAATGAAGAGGTGAAAGCAATAATTAAACACAAAAGAGAATGTTATCTGCATTGGAAAAATGTAGGACTGATGAAATCCTCGCAGAGTATAAGGATGCTAAATGTTTAGTGAATGTAGCTGTCCCGCAAGCGAAAGAAAAGACTTTTCAGGAGGTTTATGAAAGGTTAAACTCTAAAGAGAGAGAAAAAGAAATCTACAAAAAGGCAAAGTGAAGACAGGAAGCGAGGAAGGCTATTGGCTTGGTAAAGTGTGTCAAAGATAAGAACCACAGGGTTTTGGTTCAAGATGAGGACATAAAAGACAAGTGGCAGGGGTATTTCGGTGAATTGTTTAATGGCAGTCTAGGAAGGGTCACAAGGAAGGGTCGAAAGAGATATGTCAGTGGATGCGGAGGAAATTAACATGGAATATGTGCGGAGGATTAGAAGGGTAGAGGTGGAGACTGCATCGAAGAAGATGAAACCAAAGACAGTAATTGGGCCTGATGGTATTCAAGTGGAGGTGTGTGGGTATTGATTGGCTAATAGATTTGTTTAACAAGGTCTGGAAGATTTCAAGGATCCCACATGATTGGCGAAAGAGCACTTTGGTTTGAGTTTATAAGAACAAAGGAGATGCCCAAGATTGTTTTAATATCGAGGGATCAAGCTTATGTGCTACACTATGATGTTGTGGGAGAGGGAGATAGAACATAGGGTGAGGACATGCACAAAAATCTCTGAAAACCAATTTGGTTTTATGCGTGGGAGAACCATTATGGAAGCAATTCATTTGTTAAGACAAATGATGGAGTTCTATAGGGCGCGGAAGAAGGACCTCCATATGGTTTTCATTTATCTAGAAAAGGCTTATGACAAGGTTCTAAGAGATGTACTTTGGTGGACAATGATGAAGAAAGTTATATCATGAAGGTATGTCGTAAGAGGGTTTAAGCTAAGTTGGCGTAAGACAGAATATATGGAATGCCGCTTTGGGAGTTAGAGGGGGGAACGTGATGCGGTGGTGAGCTTGGTCCTAGATATGAGGGAGTGTTTTAAATATCTCGGGCCATATATCCAAAAGAATGGTGATATTGAGCAAGATGTGGCATATAGGATTAGGTCTGGGTGGCTTGACTGGAGAGGAGCTATAGGAGTGTTATGTGACAAAAATATCACATAAATTCTACAGTTGCTCTACAGTACAAAATGTTGGGTTTATAAGAAAGAGCACATTCAAAAGGTAGGAATTATAGAGATGTGGATGTTGAGATGGATGTGCGGAAACACTCGAAGGGATAGAATCGGAAATGAAGTCATTCGCTGGAATGTTGGTGCCACAAACATTCCAGCAAATTAAGGGAAAATCGCTTGCGTTGATTCGGACATGTGAGACGGAGACCTTAAGGTTGCGACAGGTGGAAGGATGAGATCATAGAGATCTCAAGCGAGGTAGAGGGAGACAAAAAATGACTTGGTGGCAAGGGATTAGATAGTATATGAAGCTTTTAGATTTGCAAGAGAATGAGGTTCTTAATCGCTGGAGATGGAGAAAGATAATATATGTGGATGACCAAATGGAATGATTAATTCTGGTTCATATAGCCGACCCCAATTTTGGGATTATGGCTCTAATTGATTGATTGAACTAGATCGACCTCCAGCTTGCAGATGATGACAAGTTTTGAACACCAACTTCGTTTCTAACAATTTCCATATTGTACGCTGAAGTGATTTAAACTTACGAATCTCTATTAGACGCTATGTTTCTAAGTATTCCATACAACTTCACAATTTCCTTTGCATTTGCCAATGCAGGTAGCATAAAAAGTTGTTGTATGATATAACTTAGTTCATTGAATATCTTACTTGTACATAATATTTAAGTGTTGGTTCTGTGTGAAGCNTATCTAGAAAAGGCTTATGACAAGGTTCTAAGAGATGTACTTTGGTGGACAATGATGAAGAAAGTTATATCATGAAGGTATGTCGTAAGAGGGTTTAAGCTAAGTTGGCGTAAGACAGAATATATGGAATGCCGCTTTGGGAGTTAGAGGGGGGAACGTGATGCGGTGGTGAGCTTGGTCCTAGATATGAGGGAGTGTTTTAAATATCTCGGGCCATATATCCAAAAGAATGGTGATATTGAGCAAGATGTGGCATATAGGATTAGGTCTGGGTGGCTTGACTGGAGAGGAGCTATAGGAGTGTTATGTGACAAAAATATCACATAAATTCTACAGTTGCTCTACAGTACAAAATGTTGGGTTTATAAGAAAGAGCACATTCAAAAGGTAGGAATTATAGAGATGTGGATGTTGAGATGGATGTGCGGAAACACTCGAAGGGATAGAATCGGAAATGAAGTCATTCGCTGGAATGTTGGTGCCACAAACATTCCAGCAAATTAAGGGAAAATCGCTTGCGTTGATTCGGACATGTGAGACGGAGACCTTAAGGTTGCGACAGGTGGAAGGATGAGATCATAGAGATCTCAAGCGAGGTAGAGGGAGACAAAAAATGACTTGGTGGCAAGGGATTAGATAGTATATGAAGCTTTTAGATTTGCAAGAGAATGAGGTTCTTAATCGCTGGAGATGGAGAAAGATAATATATGTGGATGACCAAATGGAATGATTAATTCTGGTTCATATAGCCGACCCCAATTTTGGGATTATGGCTCTAATTGATTGATTGAACTAGATCGACCTCCAGCTTGCAGATGATGACAAGTTTTGAACACCAACTTCGTTTCTAACAATTTCCATATTGTACGCTGAAGTGATTTAAACTTACGAATCTCTATTAGACGCTATGTTTCTAAGTATTCCATACAACTTCACAATTTCCTTTGCATTTGCCAATGCAGGTAGCATAAAAAGTTGTTGTATGATATAACTTAGTTCATTGAATATCTTACTTGTACATAATATTTAAGTGTTGGTTCTGTGTGAAGCTTAATCAGTTTGATCATTACTTGGTAAGGATGAGTTATTTGCATAAAAGTTTCATTAACTTTGAGAAGTTGCATGGCATGGTACCAATGATGTTCTTTGGTGGGCAAGACAGAGTAGCATGTCTTTTAATTATTTTATGAAGGATATATATTGTGATTAGAGGACAGTGAAAGGATTTTTGGAGGAGTTACATGATTATTTATTTCAGTTTGACTTCTGCAAGGATGGATGGGTTAAGTTCAGCACTTGATGATTTACTATGGTGTAGTTGATGATATATCTTTAGGATAGGTTAAGATCTGAGTTACTGGTAAGTAAAGTTTTGGAGAGAAAAGTTTAAATCTCTTGGTTTTAGGTTGAGACAGTGTAAAACTGAGTACATCAACAGAGAGCCGACCCCAAATTAATTTGGGACTAAGGCTTTGTTGTTGTTGTTGTGATTTTCAACAGAGAGGGGGATGAAATTTTGAAAGAAAAATTTTCTGACAGTAGTGGGAGGAGTGGGTATCAAGGTAAGAAGAGAGAGAATCCGTAATGTTTGGTTCAGAACTTCAGATAGGTGTGATGTTTTGGGATGATTCTTCAGTCAATAAGGTGTAAAAGTTGGTATCATGGAGACTTTATAAAAATTGTTTGGGCAATGTCTTGGGTAGAAACAATTACAGTTGATTTGATGAAAATCAGTTCGAAGGAGCATTTAGCAAGAACACTAGGTGGATGAAATGGAGGAGGATTATTGTAGATGTTGCCATGAGTTTATGCAGGTTGACCCCATACTTTAGGACTAAAACATGGACAATTCTTTTCGCTGTTATTGAGTTGTTTCAACTTCTAATTCCTGCAGAAGCCACGTAGGGAAACCTTTTTGTGTATGCTACCTGAACTTGGCAAGTAGGTTCACACACCTGTGTCACACAGACACCAATGTGAATTCTGTGCCTGATCCGCTGAAGTGCACTGTGAACAAGGAAACCCTAGAACGACAAATTGATAGCAAAAAGGAGTATAAACATGGGGCTTAGCTTGTGGAATTAGGGAAGCCAAGTGCCATAGCAGTTGCCCTAACTGATTATATTCTCTGGCGATGAAGACAATTAGATTCTCGAGGAGTTTAATAGGCTCTGCAATGCTCTTTCTCAAAATCCTTTTTTTTGTTTCTCTCCCCTCTCTCTTCTCCTTCTAACATTGATGTGTATTAATTGCTGTTTCCTCTTTCGAAGACGCTAATATTTAGTATATTCTATTATAGGGTTTGCCTATAGGTTTTTAGCTTTCACTTGAAAGGGTTTTTCCTACTTTACTTTCTTGTGTTGCGTTGTTTTATTATGTAGCTTTTTATTTGGTTTAAAGTGTTAAAAAAGTCAGTTTTTGAATTCTCCAGATAGGTCAGAGTGTGAGAATATATTGCACCAATTGGCTTTGAATTTTAAGGCGATTCTAGTCGCAATAGTTACATATGTTTGCTTGGTAAATGCAAGTTTTGCATAGTGTTAACTAGATTGCGGTCTTACTTTTACTAACCAATCAATTGGTGTTGAGAGATTATGTCCCCTATAATTCATTCCACCAATTCGTCACTTACAAAACAGAAACAAAATCACACAACAATCAAACTCAAACGAGCCCTAGAATCGTGCTTCTAAACTCCAAATTTCATACCTTAGTTTTAAAAGGCGAGGGGCTTACCTAAGCACAAGAGAGGTGTGAACCTTGTGCTGTGCGTCTCTTGTGGGTCAGGCTCAAAAGGATAAAAATTAAAAATCAGCAAAAAATTTCAAAAATCACTAACCTTTGTCCCTCGCCTCACTGCGCCTCTCGTAGGGGTATTCGCCTCAACCTGTAGAATTGTTTTTTTTCTTTGGTGCCTTAGTGTGCTTTGCTCCCGTGCCCAGGCGCGTACTTTTAAAACTAAGCAAGAAACCCTTTAAGCATCGATCTTTAAACCAAGAAAACGACCCTAGTGCGTTATTATGCATCACATGTTTTTTTGAAAATAATATATTAAAACTGTGATGGTGAGCGGTTTTTCAGTTAATTCGATTCTTTATGTTTTCCTTGTCATGTCCAATTTGTTTCTTCTCCCTTATAATTTTTTTTATTTTTTACACAATTGTACCTAAATAAGTTGTGCATTTATAGATGAAATTTATTAATACATTTATATACGTATGAAATGTTTGCATGTCCGCACATCCGTGTCTTAAGTTTAAATATAGCCTCTGTGTCCCCAAATTTTTGGCTTCTTGTGTTGGACACACGAACACATATTTGTGTCCGATACTTATACCTGATTCCATGTAACATGGGAATAAACCTACTGGATACCAGTGGCAGGTTCGTTCTGTAACCAATGTTTTTGCTTCTAATATGTTGTTCTCCTATTTGAAACTTGTAGTGAAATATGGAACAACGTAGACAAACCTAAAATGATAGCTTTTTGGGTAGGTTTTGATGTCCTTATCCTTTGCAATAATGGGGTAAATGATTGATTAATATCGTATATTTCAGTTGAATATCTAGTAGACTCCTTAAAAACACAGTGAATAGTTTACATGTTACATTGTAAACATAGTCTAAAATAATCTTTAATAATACATTGATATTATAGAGAAACATATGTTGTGTTGCAGTGGATTAGATTGACTTTTTTGACACTCATCACCATTCCCTTTTATTTCTCCTTGTGAAAGGTCTGCTGTGAAAACCTGTGGGCTTTCTATGAG
>PYUH01000082.1:235442-288896 GCA_016808085.1 Suaeda aralocaspica | reverse complement strand
AGTTGAATATCTAGTAGACTCCTTAAAAACACAGTGAATAGTTTACATGTTACATTGTAAACATAGTCTAAAATAATCTTTAATAATACATTGATATTATAGAGAAACATATGTTGTGTTGCAGTGGATTAGATTGACTTTTTTGACACTCATCACCATTCCCTTTTATTTCTCCTTGTGAAAGGTCTGCTGTGAAAACCTGTGGGCTTTCTATGAGGCTATTAGCTCTTTTGATGAAGCTTTATTTTTTGATTTTTTTTTGAGATTGTAAGACGTATAACTCTTTCTATTGGACATTCCTATACAGATCTGATGTTCTCGGACAATTCATGCCTTGGATGGGAATGGATTGGTCACAGAGTGGTGTAACACATCTTTTCTCAGCTATTAAGGTTTGTCATAGAACACTTGTTTTCCATTTTAACGACTAGCTAGTAGTAAATAACCCATTTGGAATTCTATGAACTTTTACAAGAACTACAAAAATCGAAGTTGGGAAATGTATTACTACCTCCGTATTGCAATACTCGCAACAAATATTGCGATACGGACTCCTAGGCAAAAAATGAAATAGGGTGATTAGTATTGATATGGGTATGGGTTATATTTTTGAGGAGAGAGAAAGTGGGTCATGTTAGTACAATTAATCATCACATTAGACGATAATAAATTGGAGGTATTATAGATGTATAATAAAGTGAGTGTAGAAAAATTACTTCAGACAAAAAAATTGCCTAAAGTTAGAAAAGAAAATTTGTTGCAAATATTGTGTTACAACCTAAAATGGCAAAAGTTGCGAGTATTGCGTTATAGAGGTAGTAGCTTTGATGGCCCAAATAAATGTAAATGCCTATTCGTTTTTGAATTCAACCATTTCGTTTTGTTATTGATTTGGTAAGGAATTAGCTTAAAGGTTAACCCCTTGCTTGGCTGCTAGCCTGTGGTCTATCAGTTCATTGGCTAGTACAATGGTTACTAACCCATACACAATTTTCCAGAGACTGCTCCATAACGATCCTCTGCTCAGTGACCATAAGCATTAGAGTTAGAGGTGGAGCCACTGCTCCAAACTTCTTTCCTCAAACCACGTCACTAATTTATGATTTACAAACCATAAATCTAACAAATTTAAACTCCCTGCATATGTTCTAGTGGGTCACATAAATTATACCCATAGGAAAAATCCTCATCATGTACTCGGTTTATGGTAAATTATTTATTATATGTTAATTAAGTCATGAACCAAGGAGCTTTTCCTTACAAAAACTGTTATATCTGCTGTGGCCTGCTTGTAAACAATAGCAATTTCCTCGTAGATTTTTCTAGTTTTTCCATTATCTATGTAAGTTTGGTGATTGAAAATTTTCAGTTACGTATCCTACTTGTTCCTGTTGCAGGAAAATGGATATCAATTGCTTTTCCTTAGCGCTCGCTCCATTTCACAAGCCTATCATACCCGTCAATTCTTAATTACCCTTAAACAGGTGATCAGTTAGCAATAATATTAAAAACTATTCTGAAATAAAATCTTCCTACCTTCTCAAGTCAAAGGATACTTTAATCTTTGGCAGGATGGGAAAGCATTGCCGGAGGGTCCTGTCTTAATCTCCCCTGATGGTCTTTTTCCATCTCTGTATCGAGAAGGTTGTCACCCACTTTTCAATGTGCTCCGTAAAGATGTAAAGATTGTGCTTGTTGAAAATCAACTTCTTTTGAGTAAAATTAAAAAATTGATTATTGATAGTAAATATAAGTAATTAAAAGTGTTGGCTTTTGTTGTTTCGTTCTATTCCTGCAATTTTTTGTTTGAATTTGGAGTAACTGATCCTTCTTAAGGTTAGTTCCTAGCTATACATGTGTGGTATACTTTATCATGCGTTTTTAGCATTATATTCTGAGTTCTTTCTTTCGATATCTCTTTACTACTCCATCTATAGTTTGTCATTTGTATTGAAAAAGAAGACAAAAAAAAAAAATGCTTACAGGCTGCAACAAAACAATAATTGTATAGAATTAAACTGATACTTGGTTGCTCACTTTGAAATAAACCTAAAGTAGATTGTTTTCTTTTTTTGTACCTTCGGAACATTTGTTCCTTTTTCTACTGATATATTCTCTCCATTGTTTTAACGATCTCCTTTAAGCGCAATTTTGAATTAGTTTGGGTTTTGTTCCCTTTCTAATATTATAATGAGTGTGAAATTACTCCATTTCCCTCCTTTATTCTATCCACCAACCACCATATTCCTCCTTACCTCACCAAAGTTCCATCAAAAAACCTTTACCACACCTCTAGTGCCTCAAATCATTACCTGTCGAACGACACCACCTTTGCCTTCTTCTGCAAAAACCCACGAAAACCACCTCTGCCTTTTTCATTAGCTGATTATGATTTTGTGATGTTTGAATTGACGAAAACATGTGATAATTATGGTGGTTGGTTGGTTGGTAATTTTGGGTTCTACAGACTAGAAGGTGGTAGAACCTGGTGGTGGTGAGGGAAAAATGGGTTTTGTTCGCATATGATGGTTGTGAATTAGAGGGTGGTTGATTTTTTTGTGGCTTATTGTGAAATAGTGGTGGTTTTGTTGGTGGTTTTCTAAATGATGTGTTTTGCAGTATATCTAAGCTGGCGGTGGCAAAGATTGATTTGAATCAGTTGGTGGTGGACCAGTGGTTAGGATTAGATGGTGGTGTGTTGGTCGTTTCATGCATTGACTTTGAGGGTGGTTATAGTTATGGTGATAGTGGTGGTGGTAGTAGTGGTGGAGATCTGGTTATGGTTGTGGTAATCTGATTGGGGTGGCCTGCTGTGGTGTTTTACTATTCTGCATTCAAAAGGGTAAAAAAGTAAAATTGAAGATGCATAAATGATAAAAAGTCAATGAGTCACAAAGGTGATTGTCATAATTAGTTTTTTCAATGTTTGGATATGGCTTATATTGCGAATCAAGAATGATGACAAATCAATGAGTCATGAAGATGATCGTCATAATTAATTTGTTCAATGCTTGAATATGGCTTATATTGCGAATCGAGAAGTGCACGGGTGGTGATTCACTTATTACATGTTTGGATGACGTGAATTTGAGGGCAAAATCTTTTGAACAGGGTGTGAATGATGTAGTTCAAGAAGGGTTCAAAAGATCGTCCGTAGAAAGCAAGGTGGAATTCTAGGAATAATTTGGTTTTGCCTATGGGTTTTCTCCTACCTCACTTGATAGGGTTTCTTCCCATTTGAGGCTTTAGGTTTATTTTGTTTATTTCACCATATATGGTCTACAAAGCATTAAGATCACGTTCTTAAAGGTTTCTTAATTAAAAGATTCATTCTTGAATAGTTCTTGGGTTTATCATGAAGAATACCAGTTTTCCGATTTTGCCGTTGGTCTGACTGGTGTGATTTTTCATGGATAGTTGGTTTTGAGGTAGAATGCGTGTGAGTATGCGTTGGAAAGCTTATCCAATCTACTTTCAAGGAAAAATATGGACAAAATTCAAAGAAATTCAGCGTGTGGATTTTCAGCACGTTTCCCTCTAATTGTATAATCGGAAAATTAGATTTTTAGTAGGTTTACTTTGCTTGGTGCCCAAGTGTTGTAAGCTCGATTTTCTAAGTGTTTCTTAGGTGGTTTGGATTTGTTTTGTTGATGATTTTTGTTGCTAAAAATAGTTTTTAGATATTTTCTGTTAGGATTTATTTTTGTTGTTAGCAGTTTGTTATAAAGTTGTTAGGATTATTTAGCTTAAATATCCCAACGAATTAATGTAGCAAAGTAAGTGATTGTGAGTGAATAAAATTTCGTGCATGTTATGTTTTGTGTCCATTAAAGGAGTTTAATAATTGCTTTACTTTTCCTAAATTTGAATATTAGGAGTGACTTTGAGTTTAGAAACCTAATTGATTAGTTTTTGAAGTGATTAGTTTAGAACCCTAATTTATTAGTTAGAGCTTGAGTTTAGAACCCTAATTACTTAGTTTGATTGAGTACTTTCAGGAGTTTAGAACCTATTTAATTAGTTTTCAATTTAATTAATCAATAGTGATAATTTAATTGAATACTCTTGTGAGTTTTGAGAGTTATGCGAGGGAACCACTTAAATCCACATCAATAAATCCCCGTGCTACTATAAAACATTGCATCTAAAATAATCCTGGAGGGAGTATATTGTTTCTTCTTTTTCCTTTTTCTATTAGGAAAAAAATAAGAATTTTGGTGGTGGAATTATGGTTGGTGTCATGAGTGTGCAACTAGGCAGTGTACTTTTGTTGTGCATAGAGTCCCAAATATGCAAAATAAAAGATTACTTCTATTCTATCAACTTAGTAGTGTTATTTTTTGTGGTGTATAGCATCCATTTAAGTAAGAATAGGAATTTTCCTATTAATTTTATACACTTTGTACCTTTTCGTTGGTTACATGTCATTACTATTTTTTCCTTTTTGTTGGCTAAAATTTTGCTATATTCCATTTTTTTTGTCAAATATTTCATTACCCCACATATCATAGATTGTCTTTTATTTTTTCTTTCACAAATCCCACACACTTTCTTGCCTACTTTTTGTTACATAAACCTCAGAAACACTCTCTATCATTTCCCCATACCCTTGTTTGTTTCTTTTTTAACAGGAACCAATAAATAAAATGGAAGGGAATGAGTATGTCACAGAGAAGTTGTGATTTAGGCATTTATCTATTCGCAACACATTTTTTTTTCTGATCGTATTCTGTAATATCAGCTTTCTAACTAGTATCTCTTGTTTATTTGGCCAGTAATTAGAAGAGCTCCTCATGAATTCAAGATTGCATGCTTGCAGGTCAGTTTTTTATGTAATTGTCTTGTTGTGATTGTTTAGTACATTGTATTGCTTTTTAGCTTTTATATGGGACTATGAGGGTGTTGAATATGAATGCCGTGCTTGTGTGTAATTAGAAAATTATAATTGCTCATACTGGTGTGGCAGTCCTTTTACTGTCTACAGGAATAGGCTTCATTCTTTATGCCTGAAACTTTGATCTTTTTTTTTAAAAAAAATTCATCCGAATTTGGCAGCTTTTAAATAGAGTTTTATGAATTAGGCAGTTATCTGAAGGCCAATCTTTTTTCGAAGGCAAGAATAAGCCTATATCCTTTAGGTTTTAGATTTTGTCTTAAACTTTTCATTGAGTTTTGACATAACTGTCAAATATTTGGGGCTTTGAAAGGGCACTTCTACTATCCTGTGATTTTTTGTTGTGATGCCTCCCCTCTAAAAGTAACATCCCAGGCTTGGATTGACAGTTTGGAATATCCTCTGTGATCCTTCTCCGAGGATTTCATCCAAACTCCCCTTAATGGCTGGAATTCTTCCAGCTTGGCCCAAATTTCAGGTTGTTTGAGGTCATTGGGAGATATTTGAGCTATTAGCTTGTCCATTTATAGATCATTTAGAAGTGAAGGTTAGACATGTTTTTTTTTTATGGAAAGGTATCCACCGAAGACACATCATCTGCAAGTATAACCAGATAGATAAACAGTTTTGAAGTCGTAGTCCACCATATTTAATCCACATCAATTGGTACCAGATTCCAGAAATCAATCCTCCAAACTGGGAAAAAATTGTTCTGGTTTCCCACTCAAAAAAGTTTTTTCTTAGGATTTCTTTTACTGAATTCATACCCTTTGTTTTTGTCTACCTTTGTGTTAAAAATTATAGGAATGGTGGAAAAGCTTTTGATATTCAGGAGTTTTTCTTCACACGTTGATCTGAATCAGCACAAATTGCATACTTGTTTTGTTTTGGATACCGCGACTTCTGTACTTAGAATTTGCAAGTGATTAATTTTGCATTGGATTCCTAAGATCTTGAAGTTTGCTCGAGTCATTTTTCATTGCTAAACTCTTTATGACGATTTCTGAGCAGTACAAAACTTTTTCTACAAAAACAATGATAGAACGCAGACAACAAACTCCTTGTTTGAGCAAGAAGAAAATCATGAATAATACTACAACTACATTGTTTAATGAGTTGAATGGTGATGATGTGCGTAGAATTATGTCGAATATCGAGACACTTTTGTATAATTTTATGGAGAAACGTGAAGAACCTAGTATAATGGACGGCAAAGAAGATTTATTGAATTTGCTTGAGAAAGATGAGTTAAAGAATATTTGGAGCATTCTAGCAATCAATCAATCAAATCTTTAGTCCCATAATTGGGTTCGGCTACAAGAACCAAAATTCATCATTCCTTGTGGTCATCCACTTATATTTTCTTCCTCCATCCTCTCCAATCGTGAACCTCGTTCTCCTGTAAATCCAAAAGGCCCCTACCTTGTTTGAGATCTCCTTGGTCTCATGCTTCCACTCGTCGCACAAGGGCTTCCTGAGGTCTTCATCTCACATGTCCAAACCGATGCTGATGGTTCTCCCTTAGTTTGTTTGCAATGTCTGCGACACCAACTTTCCTGACTTCATTTCTGTTTCTATCCCGTTAAGTGTTCCGGCACATTTATCTCAACATCCGCATCTTTGTAACCCCTGTCTTCGGATGTGCTCCTTCTTATAAACCCAACATTTAGTCCCGTAAAGCAACACTGAATTTTCACTTAAACTTTAAAGGAATGTTTCTCACACGCAACACTCTCTTGGCTGCTCTCTATTTAAGCCATCTTTTCTTAATCATGTAAGCCAATCTTGGTCAATATCACCTTTTGTTTGAATGTGACCCAAGATTTTTAAAACAATCCCTCATATCTAGAACTTTTCTGTCCAACCTCACCACAATATCGTTTTCCCCCTCGGGTCTCAAAGCAACTTTCCATATAATTCGTCTTACTCCAACTTAGCTTAAACCCTCTAGATTCCAACCTTTTCCTCCATTGCTCTAATTTGGCATTGAACCTATCCTTAGTTTCATCCACCAATACAATATCATCCGCAAACAAAATGCACCATGGTACCTCATCTTAGAATAACCTTGTTACTTCATCTATAAGACTATAACCATTGCAAAAAGATAAGGGCTTAACGCCGACCCTTGATGCAAACTATTGTTATAAAAAAGTCTTTTGTCAATCCGCCACAAGTCCTCACATTTGTGGACGCATCCCAATTCATATCCTTAACCTGGTCAATATACCTTCGTGGGTTACCTTTCTTCGTCATTGCCCACCAAAGTACATTTCTCAGAACCTTATCATATGCCTTCCCTATATCAATGGAAACCATATGGAGGTCCTTCTTTCGCACCCTATAGAACTCCATCATTTTTGTTAACAAATGAATTGATTCCATAGTCGATCTCTCAGGCATAAAACCGAATTGGTTTTCAAAGATGCTTGTGCATGCCCTCAACTTCTGTTATCACCCTCTCCCACAACGTCATAATGTGGCTGGTAAGCTTGATCCCTCGACAGTTAGAACAATCTTGAGAATCTTCTTTGTCCTTGTAAATTGGAACCAAGGTGCTCTTTCGCCAATCTGTGGAGTGTGGAATCCTCGAAGTCTTCTACACCTTGTTGAAAAAAATATGTTAGCCAATCTCAACCTTACCCACACATCTCCACATCTCCATGGGTATACCATCAGACCCAACTGCTTCTTAGGTTTCATCTTCTTCAATGCAGTCTCCACCACTACCCTTTTTATCCTCCATACATATTCCATGTTGATTTCCTCCTCACTCACAAACGTGTTAAACAATTCATTGAAGTACCTTTGCACCTGTTTTTTATATCCTCATCTTGAACCAAAACCTTGTGGTTCTTATCTTTGAAACACTTTACCATGCCAATAGCCTTCCTCGCCTCTTGTCTTTGATTTGCCATTATGTAGATTTCTTTTTCTACCTCTTTAGAGTGTAACCTTTGATAAACCTCCTTATATTTTGTTGTTGGGCAGCTACCTTTGCCTCACATTTATTTCCATATATGCCGCAAAGGTTTCATTGGTCTTACATTTTCTAAAGGCTAGGTTACATTCTCTGTTGTGTTTAATTACTGCATTCAGCTCTTCATTCCACCACGAAGTTTGCATCAATATATGACCATTGTGCGTCATAGTTTTGGGAAGTGCATCATGTCCTTGAGTCGGGAACGCCCCTATCGCAAGCCCTTGCTCATTTGACACCACATTCAGGCGATGTGGCGTGTCGCATCGAGGCAACAACCTAGCAACCCTTGCATATTTATCACTACTCCCGGGTTTCGGAAGTGCAGTGCATCACCGTGTGGGGAACGCCCTCACAAAATCATCATTTTGGTTCATGACATAAGATGTGATGAAGTTTTACGTTGGTTGTCACTAGCCTACTGCACCCTCATTTATCCAGTCTTTGGGATTGAGAGTGGGTAACTGGTGGAGTTTATTAAAGGATTCTAACAATAAAGATCCAGTGAGGAAAAGTTGTGTGCCGGGTTTGATAAAGGAGAACATGCTAATAAAAAAAACCTAATCTTGTTCTATATCCTTTTTTATTTAATAAATGTGCCCAAGAACAAGAAGTCAATGAGCTGCGTCCAATTTTCTTCACTAGTTTACACATGACAACCAAGATTTTCTAGTTTGACGTGTTTGGATGATTTTTGGGTCCTACAACACTTGGGACAAGTGTAATAAGAGGGTGAATAAGATGCAGTTCAAGGATCGATTATGGATCGATTTTCTAAGTTGCGTTAAAGATCCTTAATAGTTGAGTCACTTTATCATTTTAGCTAATTTTAGTCCATAAAATATTTCCATGAGGTTGAGTAGCGTCAACCGGAAAGCTATGCATGGTTAGTTAGGATTAGAAATGAGTCTTTTTGTTTGTTAATTTGTTATTTAGTCAACTGCGTCAAAAAAAGTCAGGTTTTGATCCCTGCAGTTCCCGTGACTTGTGCAATTTTTCAGAACCAGTTGCCTTGAAGTTTTGGGATGTGTGAATATGTTTTGGAAAGCCCAAGATATCTAACTTTGAGAAAAAATGTAGGGAAAATTTTAAGAAATCATTTAATAGTCTTTTAAAGTTGTTTTCCAGAACAGTTGATCTTAATGTGCTCCATCCAATTTTCTTCATTAGTTTAGACATGACAACCAAGATTTTCTACTTTGACGTGTTTGGATGATTTCTTGGACCTACAACACTTGGGACAAGTGTAATAAGAGGGTGAAAATGATGCAGTTCAAGGATCGATTTTCTAAGTTGCGTTAAAGATCCTTAATAGTTGAGTCATTCTATCATTTTAGCTAACTTTAGTCAATAAAACAGTTCCATGAGGTTGAGTAACGTCAATCGGAAAGCTATGCATGGTTAGTTAGGATTAGAAATGAGTCGTTTTGTTTGTTTATTTGTTATTTAGTCAACTTTGTCAAAAAAGTCAGGTTTTGATCCTTGCAGTTCGCGCGACTTGCGCAATCTTTCAGAACCAGTTGCCTTAAATTTTTGGGATGTGTGAATATGTTTTGGAAAGCCCAAGATATCTACCTTTGAGAAAAAATGTAGGGAAAATTGTAAAATATCATTTAGTAGTCCTTTAAAGTTGTTTTCCAAAACAGGTGATATTAAATCCGGGTATAAACTTTCTGAAAGTTACGCATGGTTTGTTAGAATTAGAAATGAGTCATTTTTATTTTCAATCAATAATTTATTACTCCCTTCGTTACTTATTAGGTGCAACATTTCATTTTTTTCGTTTTTTGATAAGTTTTTTTAATTGAAATTCAAAAAGCACCTTCTGTTAAAACATCCCAATTTAAGATTATCTCACTTATTGATGAATCAAAGGTGCTATTACGGTTTGTTAAAGTTTCTTGAAGGTTTTTGGATTGAAATTTGGTCAAATCTTGAATAATAGTTGTATTTTCTTAAACTAATTAAATAGAAGGCTTAAATTTATATCAAGAGTTGCGTCATCACTCTTTATTTCCAAAATTTATGTCAGTGGATGACATGCACATGCAAATTCAAGGGAGTATGAGTACATAGATGAGCCTAGAACTTAGGATATTTTGTTTGCTTGACATTAGATTCGACGCATCATATATGTTTTGTTGTTTTGTTAGGCATGTGTTAGTTTAGGTTAGATTGGTTTTGCTTAATTTGTTACTGGTGAGTTTAGTTAGGATAAGATTAGGAATTTTAATCATTTTCTAAAATTATTAATTAAACTTGTTATATTTATTTTTATCTTTATTTTGTTATCCTTATTGGCTTGGGGTGCCTGCCTATATATAGGGTCATTTTCATCAATAAAATAGATTTGGGTGTTTTGAGTTTAAGGGAAACTTAAGTTTGTGAGTTAGTTTGAGAGAATCAAATTGATTTCTAATTGTTGCTATTCTTTCCGAGATAGATTGAATAGAGGCTAAGATAGCCAAATAAACCAACGTTTCTTCTTATGTTACCCCTGTATGTAACAACCCATAAAACACAAAACGTGGTTTAATCCACTTCACTAATATCCCAAAATCATTAATTCTAACATAATAATTTCAATAATGAATCACAACCTCCACCACCCCACCCCTTTACTTCTCTCTCTTCTCCAACCACCCACCTTGACCACCTCTGCACTCTGGACTGCTGCATTTTAAGCTCTTGAGAACAATTACACCAATTTATAGTATGCACCTCAACAAGGGGTAGATTATTGTTATATTTCTTTTTGGAGTGCTTGTTATGAATCCACTAATTCTCATTTTATTTATATTTCATTTATAAACGATGACAATTTGTTTGAAGATACTCCATATTGATAATTCATTATCATATATATGGGAATATTAATATTCTAGAGTTTGCTATCGTGGTTGTATAGGATGTGAAGGCGCTGTTTTCTCCAGATCAAAATCCGTTCTATGCCGGTTTTGGAAATAGAGATACGGACGAGTTGAGCTATCTTAAAATGGGGATTCCTAAAGGAAAGATCTTTACCATCAATCCTAAGGTAGATTGATAATTTCACGATAATTCAAAGAAATTTATGTAATACATGATTTCAAGTACTCTTTTTAAATTTCTTCCATTTGCAGGGACAGGTTGTTGTAAACCGTCGAGTGGACTCAAAATCATATACTTCTCTTCATACTCTTGTACCTGATATGTTTCCCCCAACAAATTTACATGAACAGGTTCTTTCTCTATCTAAAGTTGATGACTGGTTTGTTTTGTGTTATTTAGAAGAAAAAATTGTTGGTTTGAAGAGATATTGGGTGGTAGTGATGGTTGTTAATAGGTTTATGGAATAAAAACATTGATCATCTATTATAAGGCTCGAATTCTCCCCTTGTAGGAAAAACTCTAAGAGCTACCATAAAATGTGCATAAGTATGCAGATAAAGAATACTACGTATATATATAGATATATATAAAATTTAGTATTGTTTTTTGCTACATATATACTACATATGTAAAATACTACATATATGCAATATGTTAGGAAATTAGGTGTAGTTGTGTTTGATTAATGCGGAACAAGTCAATGAAATAATAAGAATGAGAAAAACAATAAAGAAGATAAACAAAGAACATAAGGATTTACGTGGTTCGGTCAAATTAAACCTACATCCACAGGTGGGGGATTTGGAAGCTTCTTCAGTATGATGCAGAAAAGAACAAGAGAATATACAAGGAGTCCTAAATACTATTGGTTTAAAGGTATGATCTAATTGATCAACTAAAGGGTCCTTTTATAACACAATGAAACCCAAATAAAACCCTAGAGTATTCCCCAAGTATAACACAACTAGGCGTCATACAAAATAAATGGATTTAGGAAATATTCCATAAATCAATGTGACTTTAGGAAACGTTCCATAACAAAAAATCAATCAAGATTTTTAAGTCACAAAATAACAAATCTCCACCTTGACTTGTAATCGACGGCCAAAGAAGGAAACTCCACCTTGAACCAAATTCAAGAAGTAATGCTTATAAGAAAAAGGACAAATCTCCACCTTAAACAAAATTCCATAAGCCTACTGACTTTAGGCGATCAACAAACGGACATCTTCCATAACATGTAAATTGGTGCGTCCCCGAACACAAAATTCCATACACGAAAAACCATCACATGGCCTAAATTGAGATTATAATGTCACGACGCCAAGCATGCTTATCATAATTGACCAAACTCTCTTCGAACACTTCATCTCAAAACCTTATTGAGATAAGAAATAGCATAATTAGAATAAATATCTAATTCATAGCCAATATTGCTACTACGAACAAAAAATCAAAAGCAACCTATCATAGACTCCATAACAAAATCCACACGGTTTCCCATGTAACCAAGAGATGTCAAGAGGCACATATCATAAAGAGATCGTAGAAACAACAGCCTCAAAACTTGTAACCCTAAAGTGCAATACCATCATCAAGGTCGCCGTTGGCAATATTTGCAAACTTGTCATCATTGGACTTATTCTCATTCTTCTTCTTCAATTTTCAACAATTGACTTTGATATGACCCTTCAGATGATAATAGTTACAATTATTCTTTCTCTTTGTGTTACAGCTTTCTTAACATCCTGGTCTATATTAGGTGATTCGAATAGCTCCTTACCTAAAAACAGATGTTAATCAAAATATTTTTCGATTTGCTCAATAAGTATTTTTAGTTTTTGTTTTTGAATTTTAGAAGAGATTAGCTCTCAACTGCACTCAATTGTTGGTGTTTAATTAATGAAAGATTTGCTGTTAGATTAACTAAACCTTTTCTCGTGAATCCTTCACGAAAAATCCCTCAATAAAACTCACTTGTTTTTGTGAAAAAGAGCAATAAGTTTTTACACTTAAAACTCAATTGAAAATTTTACGCAAAACTCAATTTGTTACAATGTAATTGAGGCTATTTATAGTCATAACCATCAACTAAATCCTAACAAACTTCTAACAACCCATGACAAACTCTAAACAAACTCAAAAATCCCCCTAACGAACCAAAACACACGGCCCTCCTTTGTTCTTATCCAAATCCGTATAAGTTCAATGCAACAACCCTTATCCATGTGATTTTCCTAATGTTTATCCTAACAAATTAGCAAACAAATCTAACTAACAAACTAGATAAACATCAAAAATTCTCTCAAGAAACACGGACAAAAGAAATTGCCCAAGATTCTTGAAAATACGCGCCCCCACTTGTCACAAGTTCCTTCGCCATTTGATTCGTTTTCTTGAATTTTCTTTCATTCTTTAAGAAACCTTTTAAGATTTAATCTTTTAATCAAGAAACCTACAAGAATGCATTTCCCATGTCTTTTAACGGATTATGAGGTAAAACACACTACGAAGACTCAAACCAAAAATTCCTGAAATGAGAAAAACCCTAGCAAATGCAGTGGGAAAAAACCCATATGCAAAACCAACTTCTTCCCCAAAACCACCATCTTTCTAAGACATGTGTGTCTTCAACCTTGGACCCAAGAAATGCAACATTGGCCTTGTTGATGAGTAAGACCATGCCATTCCAAAAATCTCAAACCTTGATGACTCACCAAAAGTTCCTTTTCTTGAGAATCACCCTCAATTAATTAATCTTGAACTTGTTTCTGGATCACATCCTCCAAACTCAAATCATCTCTACCATACAATAAAGTATCTCGAAAGTGCTTATACGAAGGCGGTAAAGAACATAATAACCTAATAGCCATATCCTCGTCATTGATATCAACATCGATGTTTTGCAAATCCATAATAATAAAGAAGAAATCATCTAAATGAGACTCAAGCGGTTTACCTTCTTCTAGACGAAGGTCATGAAGTCTAAATTTTAATAGTAGGAAGTTGGTCACACTCTTTGTCATATAAAGTGACTCCAACTTTAACCACAAACCTGCATCAGTCGTCTCCTTGGCAACCTCTTTCAAGACTTCACTAGAGAGACATAATTGAATTGCCGATAGAGCCTTCAAATCAATCTCCTCCCACGTATCCTCCGTCATGCCCGAAATCTTTTTGGATACACATTCAAACGCCTTGTGACAACCACGTTAAACTAAAATGGCTTTCATCTTCAATTGCCATTGGCTAATATTCACTTGCCTATCGATTTTCTCAGCATCGAATTTCATTGACATAATTTAATCCAACTTGTCTATGAACACCTAAACCTAAAGATCTTAAAATTCTGGCTCTTGATACCAATTTGTTAGGAAATTAGGTGTAGTTGTGTTTGATTAATGCGGAACAAGTCAATAAAATAATAAGAATGAGAAAAAACAATAAAGAAGATAAACAAAGAACACAAGGATTTACGTGATTCGGTCAAATTAAACCTACATTCGAGAGCTTCTTCACTATGATGGAGAAAAGAATAAGAGAATATACAAGTAGTCCTAAATACTATTGGTTTAAAGGTATGATCTAATTCATCAATTAAAGGGTCTTTTTATAACACAAGGGAACCCAAATCCCCCTAGAGTATTCCCTAAGTATAACTCAACTAGCCGTAATACAAAATAAATGGATTTAGGAAATATTCTATAAATCAATATGACTTTAGGAAACATTCCATAAAACAAAAAATCAATCAAGATTTAAAGTCACAAAATAACACAATATTTTTGGTAGTGCAAAAATGGAGTAAATTGTTTTTTGAGTGGGTGTAATAAATAAAACGAGAGAAAATACAAAATTTAAAGCTTTATGTTGGCAATCAACCTTAAAATTCATGATTTTTATTTTTTCATCAAAAAATAACTAGTTTAGCTCTATTATGTTTTTTGTGTTTGATTTACCATATTATCCTTACTTATTAATATAAACCGTGACGGACACTAAACATAACTTTTTAAATTCATTATTGATTATTCATTAAAGATATGTATGAGGGGTTTAACGCGAGTGTACGAACTAATGTTGGGAAAACAGAGGAGTTCCCTATCACAATTGATTATTCTATATTTAGCCCTTTTCTTTTTGCCATAGTTATGGACGAATTGACGAGTTCAATTCAAGATGGTATCCCTTGATGCTTGTTGTTTGCGAATTATATTGTGTTGGTCAGTGAATCAAAAGAAGCGTTGGAAAGCAAGGTGGAATTGTGGTGAAGAACGTTGGAATCGCGGGGTTTTAAGTTGAGTAGAAGTAAGACTGAATATATGGAGTGTGTATTCAGTGGGACAAGGAACAGGACGACATGCTCAATTAGTTTGGATGGAAAGAGCGTCCAATGTTTGGATTTCATTCGGTATTTAAGATCCATTATCCAAAATGATGATGAACTGGACAAAGATGTGGACCACAGGATCAAATCGGGTTGGTTGAAGTAGAAGGGAGCTTCTGGTTTTTTATGTAATCGGGGTATGCCCAATAAATTGAAGGGAAAATTTTACCGCACAACCATTAGACCAGCCTTGTTTTACGGGACTGAATGTTAGGCATTGAAGCACTGCCACCTCCGTAAGATGAGTGTGGTAGAGATGCGTATGCTACGTTGGATGTATAGGCATACAAGAAAGGACAAAATACGGAATGAGGTAATTAGGAGGAAGTTGGGTGTTGCTTCTATGTAAGATAAAATGAGGGAAAATCGGCTAAGATGGTTTGGTCATATAAGACGGAGACTGAGTAACGTTCTCGTAAGGAGGTTGGAGGTAGCAACAAGAGGGAAGGAGGAGAGGTAGAGGAGGAGCAAAGCACACTTAGTTGGGGGTTGTTAGTGGAGATATGAGGGTGTCGGTTCTTGAAGAACATTTAGTGTCAAATAGGGAAGATTGGAGGAACAAGATTTGTGCTGATGACTTTTGCGACTCCTCATATTGATTCATGTTTAGCCGACTCCAAATTAATTTGGGACTAAGGCTTTGTTGTTGTAATCACAACTACTATAAATTCAATTTTGAAAACAACCACCAGCACCTATTTTAGTATGTTTCCAAGTGTTGGACATTGTCATTTTTTGAAAATTTTGCATGATTTTGGTTTAAAAATAATGTGTGAGGTCCTGCATGTATTCTAAAAAGGAGAGTCTTAGTAGCATAGACCACCATAACCACCAATTTAACCATCTGCAATGAATCAATTTCCACCACCTATTACGTCTACAAAAGGCAGAAGAAGACAAACAAGACTGGGAACAAGGACAACAACCACAACAACTTCACCAATCCCTAGCTGCATGATCCTGCCGTTATTTTGGCCCTTTGTTGGCTCCATTTATGTTGGGTTTGGACTATTAGCTTACTTTTTGTACTTGCATTTAATGAATTATCCTTTGTGGTCTAGTTTAGTTGTTTAAGTAGAGGAGAGCAAGAAGGTGGGAGGCATTCAGAAAATTTGTATTAAAACTTGGAGAGTTGTGAGCTAAACTCACTAAGAGAGTAGTGGGCTAAACCCACCTGTATTAGTTAACTTTTGCATGAATACAATTCTCAACCTCCCATTAATCTTAAATACAACTTCGTCTAATTAACTGTGAGAGCGTAATCCGTTGCACTTGGTATTAGAGCGAGACGTCGCCGGCGGCGTCCAGCAACTCCCAACACCTTAATACAATGGAGGAGCAGATGGCGGAAGTAACTTCTAAGGTCACTAGCTTAGAGGAAACAATCCCTCAAATGGTGGCCAACGCAGTGGCCAGTAGTATGGAGGTTTGGAGGAAGGCTTTGGAGGACAAACTTACCAATGAACAACAGTAAGCGAATTTCCAGTTAACGAGTCGCCTTGATCGTTTCAGGGAGACACAAGAAGGGCAAGTAGCCACCCTTAAGGTCAGTCAAGATCGCTTCTTTGAAGAGATGCGTGGCATGGTAGAAGCCGTGAGAGGGGGAGAGAAAAAGAATAGACGAAGGAGGCAGAGAACAAGAGCGACAGTCGGAGAGCAGGAGCGACAGTCGGAGAGCAACCGGTTGGAGGGAAGGGGGAATTGGAAGTACCTCAAGTTGGAGATGCCCGCGTTTAGTGGAAGTGATCCTGACGGGTGGATACTCCGTTGTGTGCAGTACTTTGACTTTTATAAACTCCTGGAATATGAGAAACTTCAGGCCACCGTAGTTTCCATGGACAGGGACGCTCTCCGTTGGTACCAATGGGAAAGTCGTCGTAGGCCACTCGTGGTTTGGGACAACCTTAAGCAGAGAGTCCTCTTACAATTTCGCCCCACTAACTCGGGATCCTTGCACGAGCAGTGGCTGGTGGTTGTTCACACCACGACAGTCATCGAGTATCGAAGAGCTTTCATTGAAAAGGCCTCGCCCTTAGAGGATATTCCCGAAAGCTTGATGAAGGGACAATTCATCAATGGGCTAAAGGAGGAGATAAAGGCAGAGATCCAAATGTTGAACCCCCACACACTTGAGCAAGCTATGGATCTTGCCATACGCATTGAAGAAAGGAATCGAGTCAATGGACTCAAGAAGGCTGGTCAAGGGAGTTATAAACCCACCCCATTTTCCTATTTTAACAGAAGCCCAATTGCCACACTCTTGGGTGGGAGTGGGCCAACCCAATCAGCCTCCCATTCAGCAACACAAAACAATCAGCCAACCCCACTGCAAGTATCCGGTCCAACCCCTAAAGTTCGACCGAAACCAACCCCCTGCACTCGGTCCGAACCGCCCCAGTAGCAACACCACCACTAAGTTCACCGGAGAAGTGAGGAGACTGACGAAAAGAGAGCTCCAAGATCGGAAGGCCCACGGGCTTTGCTTTAAAGGCGATGAGAGGTGGTCGGTGGGGCATCGTTGTAAGGCACGGGAAATGAGTGTCTTATTGGTGGAGGAAGAGGAAGATGACGAGGAAGGGGAGATGGCTGTCCTGGAGGGTCAGCCGGAATATCCATCAATTCCCTAGTGGGCCTAACTAACCCAAAAACACTCAAACTCAAAGGCTCCATTAATGGCGAGGAGGTGGTGGTCATGGTTGACCCAGGGGCCACCCACAACTTCATTTCGACGGCAAAGGCGCAGCAATTGGGGGTCTCAATTTTAGAAGGGGCGGTTTTCGGGGTCTCTCTCGGAAATGGGGACGCAATTCGAGGCAAAGGGCGTTGCAACGGGGTCCGTTTGAAGCTAGGGGAAGATGTTGAGGTAGTAGAAGATTTTCTACCGTTGCAATTGGGGAACTCTGATTTAATACTTAGGGTGCAGTGGTTGGAAAAGTTAGGAGACGTCATTACTGACTGGAAATCACAGAATATGCGGTTCACTTTAGAGAGAAAGCAAGTGACTGTCAATAGGGACCCTTCCTTAGTACGAACGGGGATTACTCTTGAGGCCATGATTAGGACCTTAAGGAAGGAACAAGGGGGCGTGATGGTGGAATTAAATCAATTGGAGGAGGAACAAGTTGAGAGGCAGGAAGAAGGTGAGGTACCCCCTTACTTAAATGAGACCCTGACTAAATATCACGAGGTGTTCGAGGAGCGTGTGGGGCTACCCCCAAGCCGCAGGCATGAGCACGAAATGGTGCTTAAGAATGGAAGCAATCCCGTGAGTGTGAGGCCCTATCGATATCCTCAATTCCAGAAGGATGAGATTGAAAGATTAATCCGGGAGATGCTTGAGGCGGGAATCATCCGCCCCTCTACGAGCCCCTACTCGAGTCCGGTGCTTCTTGTTAAGAAAAAAGATAGATCATGTAGGTTTTGCGTCGATTATCGGGCCTTGAACAAGGAGACAGTACCTGACAAGTATCCCATGCCCGTCATTGATGAGCTACTAGATGAATTGGATGAATTGAAATTGAATTTAACACGCGCTCAACACATTATGAAAAGGTACGCAGACACGAAGAGAAGGGATGTGGAGTTTCGGGTTGGCGAGTGGGTTTATCTCAAAATCCAGCCCTATCGTCAGAAATTATTGGCTAGACGTCCCTTCGAAAAGTTAGCTGCCCGATTCTATGGTCCATATAAGGTGATACAACGAGTGGGAGCCGCGGCATATAAACTCAAGCTACCTGATGATTGCCAAATTCACCCGGTCTTCCATGTGTCGCAATTGAAACCAGCAGTGGGTTCGCTAATACAACCACAAACCTTGCTACCACAGCTCAATGCTAACAAGGAGCTTGAAACCACACCAGAATTCGTAGTGGGAGTACGCGAAGGAAACACCGGAGAACATGAGGTCCTCATTCAGCGGAAAGGGTTGCCGAAATTCGAAGCTACGTGGGACGAGGCTAAGTCCATCCAACTCCGTTTTCCCGACTTCCACCTTGAGGACAAGGTGAAGCTTTTTGGAGGGAGTATTGCAATGAATCAATTTCCACCACCTATTACTCAGACGTACAGAAGGCAGAAGAAGACAAACAAGACTGGGGACAAGGACAACAACCACAACAAGTTCACCCTAGCTGCATGATCCTGCCGTTATTTTGGCCCTTTGTTGGCTCCATTTATGTTGGGTTTGGACTATTAGCTTACTTTTTGTACTTGCATTTAATGAATTGTCCTTTGTGATCTAGTTTAGTTGTTTAAGTAGAGGAGAGCAAGAAGGTGGGAGGCATTCAGAAAATTTGTATTGAAACTTGGAGAGTTGTGAGCTAAACACACTGGGAGAGTAGTGGGCTAAACCCACCTGTATCAGTTAACTTTTGCATGAATACAATTCTCAACCTTCCATTAATCCTAAATACAACTTTGTCTAATTAACTGTAAGAGCGTAGTTTGTTGCACCATCCAATCAACAATCACTTCGATCAACTCAATGATATCAACAAGAAACAACTCGAAAAATCTACTATAGCAAACATCTTGAAGAACTAGTTATTCAATTTCAGCTTTTGATTTGAAGTTTCGAATTTAGGTTTCCAATTTTGGTTTTTATTTGAGGTTGTATTGTTTTTCGTCGTGGTTTTGGTTGGTTTGTGGGTTTTTCATAGTTGCTCTTATATATTTGGTACTTGTGTTTAACGATGGTGAGTTTTTCTCAGAGATGGATGATGGCTATTGGGTCATGGGTAGTTAGGTGGTCGGTGGTAGTAGGTTGATGTGAATCTTATAGTAGTTGAAACTCACATGTACGATGGATCATAGTTAAGGTTTTGATTATTTTAAATGGAAATGTGTGGATTATAGGTGAAATGAATGTTATTGTGGTGATGGACGAATGAAATTTGGGTATACGAAGTTGATTCACCTATCCAAGTTTTTACGACAACTGGTTTGCGTTTAGTCTTCTGAACCAAAGTACCAAACGTGGACTCACTCCTAAAGCGGACAGAATGGAAGTTTAATTCATTAATTGACTAAAAACACCTAAAACCGAATCTATTGAAGAAAACAATGTGCTATAATAAAGATCTATGACTAGAACAATCCTTTAATTCAGAGGATTCAAGAAACTACTATAACCTAGCTAAATTTGAACAATAGAATCAGAAATCTAATTACCAAAACAATAATAAGTGTATGTGGAAAATTTTGGAGCACCTTGTGCAACAAGGCAATCACATGGATTTCCAACTAACTAAATCCTAACAAACTTTATTTTAAGAAAATTATCTGAAACACCTAATGGATAAGATAACCTAATAAAACTTGGGCAGCAATCTTTTGAGAAATATGGAAAACTCAAACAACTTGGAAAACACACATAAACCCAAACACCCAATTTTGCCCAAGTTTAAAAATCTCTTCAAGAACGATGCTTTTAATCGAAGAACCATAATTCTTTCAATCATGCGTTGTTTTTGGATTGACGAAACTCAACTTATGATCGAAAGATGAATACTTTGAGTTTAAATGAAGGCAAATAAATTTTTTGATTTTGATGTGTATGTGTAGCAATGAATTCACTTATACTCCTCTTGAAAATAACTTGCCCTGAAGCTCTAGTGTCAAAATTTGGAGGCAAAACTACTAAAGTTATGGATATGCACGCCATGGTTGAGGAGTAATTTCAATGTCCATAGCCAACGTTCTTTTAAATCTTGATTCTTGAATGGTCCTTCATCCACTATTCTAACGATAAAAAATGAGGATTTTGAGCACTTAGACTTAGCCAAACATAGACACCTTCCTCCACATTTGATATACACCTAAGTACCTAACTTGTAAAGCCTTTTCCCTTTTTCGTTTTTGATGTGAATATTGATCGAAGAATCGCCACTCACAAAAGGATAGTCTAGATTCAAATTCTATAAAGTTAAACACCAAGAACTTGAACCTAGTTTCGAATAATTTTATGAATTGATTATAGCTATAAGCACCCTCAATCCCTAAAATTACTCTCACACGTGAACCGAAAGCCTTAAGCACCAATTCACAATAATAATCACGAAAACAATATTATCTTTGAACGAAAACAACTAAACCCACACTATGTGTATTCAAACTCCAAAACTGAATTTGTTACAAAATAGTTGACTCTATCTATAGGGATAACCATTAACTAAATCTTAACAAACTCCTAACAACCGTAACAAACTCTAAACAAACTCAAAACATTATTCTTACAAACAAAAACTTGCCTAAGCTCATCCTTATCCAAAAACGGATAAGAATGCACACACACATCTAATCTTTGCACGAATTTATGCTAACAAATCCTAACAAAATCAAGATTATATCCTAACAAACTAACTAACAAGATAATCATCAAAATTTCCCTAAAAAATACGGAACAACCAAGAAATACAAGATTCCAAGAAAATCGTCAAAAACTCGCCCCTTGTGCTTCGTTTTTGCGCCATTTTCAAGAAAGCTCTTCAATCTTCAAGAAACCTTACAAGAATGGATCTTTAATCAAGAAAGCTTCAAGAATGTATTTCCGTTGACCTTTAGGTAGAAAATGATCACCAAGACTCAACAAGAACCAAAAACATTAAAGCCTGAAATGAGAAAAACTCGTAGCAAATGCAGTGGAAAAAAACCCATGGGCAAAAATAAACTTATTCCCCTATTTCCACCAATCTTCCCATATTCATGTGTGTGGCTCAAGTGCATGTGACCATATACACGTAAATATTAGCCTTAGATGCCCCTAATAGCCTTGTGTCACCATAAGCCACTAGCTCACCCAAGGTTGCATCCTTCCTAGCTGCTTCCATCAAACCATCGAAGTTATCAACGTGCTTATCTTGATTTGTATCACTTTTGGTTGCTTGATGAATCTAGAATTTTTAGATGACATGAATCATTTGGTTATGACCATGCATAACCGATTACTAGTTAGTATTACCATTGTGAATTTCTTGTCTATCAACATGCCATAGACAAACTAGGAGTAGAGAACAAACAGTTTTGATCATTGTAATCACCTTGTTTGAAGCTTACCAAAGCTTGCTTGCGTACGCACAACCCATCATTATCATCATTCAACCTTTGTTAATATGTAACTGGTATGCGTTAGGGACTTAGGGTGCTTGGGTGTAGAAATTTGTAGGGAATGAACCAATGTCAAAACACAAGCATTAGCACATTAACCAATAACGAAAGAACAAAATGTACCATTTATGGCGCACTTGAAGCGAAAAAAAATTCGATCTTTGCTTATATTACATTGCTGATGATAAGGATCTTTGAATAAACAAACAACATAATAAATCTAAGGGTTTTCTATTCCATTCACCTCATTCTTTTTCTGTAGTTTATCCTTTCCCTTAGTTAAACCAAATGGCCCCTTAATGTTATATAAAGCTCGTGATGAAGGAGCATAAGGGCTCAATCCATTCAACGCTTCCATTATACTTGTTTAGCTCATTTGTGACGTTATAGCCACTTATGGCTGTCTTTAGTTTAACTTGAATTGATTAAAGTGTCATTTGCAAACTAATCTATACAGATTTAAAATAACTCATTTTGTCAATAGATACTTATTAATGTGCATGATCGTAATACATAATTTTTTATAATTTGTTCCGCTAAAAAAAAAGCATGCACAAAGACCAATAAACAAAAATAATAACTAGATAACATGTAAAGAATCTTGATACTCTATGGGGCAGTTTTATTGGTACGACAAAGGAAAAAAAAATAGCTTTTTGGATTTGAAATGAGCTGAAAATTAGCTTAAAATCAAATCGAAAATTTATTTGTGTAAGGGACATCGTCTTGCTATGGTTTGGTCTGACTTAAAATAGGTTTAAGAGCCTAAATCTGGTTAGTTTGTTTAGCTCTGGTGACAGTTTTCTCCTTATCCACTAGTTTCTCTTACCTAGATTCTGCACCTCTTCTATATTTTAAGAATTGACATTGGTATTTATTTGGTTATCTCAAGAGATAATTTACTAAACACTACATTGAATCTTTAGGGTAGTGTTTTCTTAAATTGTACCCTAACCTGCTAAGTTACTAGAGCATACATAATTCAATATTCCTAAACCTACAAGTGATGTGTTAAGGGGTAAGTCCACATAATCTTACTACTTGAAAGAATGAGTTTAGTGTACCAAATTCCAAGCGTTTTAATCTATGTGTTTGAAAATGTGTTAATTCCATTCTACTTCGTTGTATATATTTTGGTATTGTGTGATTTTATTTTGCTAAACATTTTGATTAAAAAACTTGAAAACTTACACACGGTATGGGGTATACCCTAAAAAATTCATATCTACAGGTTTAATTATAGCGTGAATTAGTGGTTTTTTATTTTTGTTTTTTTATTTTATTATTTTGTTCATACATACATAACTATATATAGTATCCACTAAAAACCTTAAGTTTGCTAATCGTGAAAACCACAAAATAAAGGGTTACATATAAGATTTAAAACGATTTATATTATGATTAAAGTGGTACAGATACATGTACAATAAAATTTTCATTATTAATGGAAATTGTCATCAATGAAGTACGTGTACCCCTTTATATCTCTAATGTACTTTTTTTTTGTGGTTTTCACGACGAAAATAGTTTTTACATGATCCTCTTCCAATATATATATATAATATGTGAATTGGTGAACAAAATTTGTGATAAGTTTTCAAAAGTATAATAGTTTGATAGATGGAGGGTTAAGATCGCGAGGGTTTAGTTCAGGGTGAGGATATGTTAGGGTTTTTGATATGTTAAAATTACCTTTTGATATCATAAATTATGGTTTTATATGGTCAAATTCACACATAAAAACTCTATATCTAGAATTTTTATGTCTAAATTTGACCTTCAAAATCTTAAAATTAACCATTTATGGTGGAGGTAAACAATGTAGAGAGAGATGTCGGCGGGAAGGGATGATGTGGCGTCAAGAAGAGCGGTTGCTGCGGTGGCGGGAAGAAGAAATAGATGATAGTGGAAAATAATGTTGGACTAGGTGGTGGTAGATGGATTGATTTTCTTTCCTTTGTTTTACAAACAAACAACCCCCTAAAAGTAGGGAGTTGCTTTCTTTTCCTCTTGTCCCCCTTTCCAAAACCCTTTCCGTTTCCCCTTTATCAACCAAACGGCCCCCTATTCATATGGATTCCGGGATCTTGTTAGATTTGTTAAAATGTGTAATTTTTACAAATGTATCTTTTATAGTGTAGTGGAAATTAATAATGTTTTAACATGTGCATTGAAAACTATGCAAAATCAAATGTAACAAAACTCTTTGAAATGGAGGGAGTACATAAATGCAAGTACTTGAACTAGCATCTGAACCAATAACCTGTCATAAATATTAGAACTTGAAGCACAAGAGCACCACTACGAACCAATAGAATTAATGCAGAATATAACTGCGTGCAAAGATTTGCCACAGTGAGGTGTAGCACATGCATTACTGTGGTACAACCTACATCCTCACATGTATATACTTCTTCCTATTTTTTAGGTGTAATACTTACTTTTTCACACTTGCCAAGGCATGTTTTATCCACTTACATCTCTAGTTATGCTATTGACAGACTTGAAATTATATATGAATAAACTTCATATATTGATGTATCAAACTATATTCAATATGATTATAATTTTTCTTACATATACGAAATAGATCTTAATATACGGAAAAAATGTGTTTGATAAGTAGTGCCAAATTCCAAGTGTTGCATTAAAAAAAAAAATAATCATGAAAATATATAGAATTGGTCTCTGTGATAACTGATAACCCCTACTTTAGGTCATAACACTATTGTGCTCTAGCAAACTATGGCATTTGATCTTGGGCACCTGATTCCTGAATCTACTGACCCCTTGCCAGACCAGACCGCACATGAGCTGATCAAACTCGACCTGTACCACCCGATCCGATCCATGTTGACTTCACGACCTAAGTTATTTTGAAAAATAACTCAGCTTATTTCTTTTTTGAACAGTATTGTTGCATATGATCTTAGACTTTTGGGAGGTTTGTGAGTTGTTGCTTTGTGTCTATAGTCGTCTTTTATTCTTTTGGAGTACCACCGTATGTTGCATATGATCTAAATCTTTGAGATTTTTGAATTGTTATTATTGTTTTCTCTTATTATAGGAGGATTACAACTCATGGAACTTCTGGAGACTGCCTCCTCCAGATGGCATAATTTAAAAGATCTACATGCCAAGAATTGCTGGCTACACTGGTATAAAGAGTAAGAAACAATATCTCTGCATGTTACTCCCATTGCTAAAGTCAATTTCTTGTTCTCCTTCCATCCTATGGTAGTAGACGTACTTTGGCTGTCCATTAGGTAGGGAAGTCAGCTATGTAACTCTGTTGAGTAATTTATATTTTCTTCTAGATTCAGGATACACTGGATACAACTTCCACAATAGTAAAACATGGTCATGTAAATTTGTGTAGATGATCATATTCTTGGGAGGTAGACATTGATACCTAAAAAAAAATTTGTTTAATGTAAATACTAATCCATATGTGTCACCACAATCCAAACTGACTGACCGAATAAAAGTTAACTCTATACACTCTGTTATTTTGACAATTGCTCCCCCCGGTCTTATACACAATTAGAACTAATCATCTTCTCTGCATATAAGGTTTAAATGATGCTTTTGACCAACCTGAAATGGTAAAATTGCCAAGTATTCCATCACGGATGTAATTCATGTTCTCCTCGTTTAAATGATGTGTCATGTTACTAATGTACAAGTTAACTACGGTTTATATTCCTAACCAAAGTCTGTAGGTTCATGCAAAAGTTGGGACATTGGCTGCTGTGCAATTTTTGCTACATAGGAGAGAGCTCATGCACTATTAATAGATGTTGAAGGAGGAAAACGATAAAAATTTTTTTAGGAACCTTTATTTATTTATTTATTTATTTTATTTCAGTTTCCTTGCTGTACAGAACATTACATTTGGTTAGGTTTTCATTTTTTATTTTCCAAGACGGAACTAAATTCAGGGAGCATTGACACTTATGATGTGTTATCATCAACGGAACTAAATTCAGGGTTGCAGAGAATCCATATGAACAAATTTTGTACTAGATTTGGCGATCTAACAGTTGCAGCAATTGCCCTTTATTTGGATGGCCCATGATAGTTACAACAAACTTAACGTTTCTACTTTTTAGTAATTTTTGTAAATGGTTTTTCTACCTGGTGGCATGGTGCCCTTTAGGTATTGATTTTCTTTTCTTGCCCTTCCAAATTAAAAATTACACATGGTGTCCTTTAGGCTCATTAAGTTGCTTAGCCATTACGTAATCATTAACAGTGTCACAATCTCAATTTACTCGTGGCTCGTATGCTGGTGGCTCATACAGTTCCATATTTTCTTGCAATTAACAAGCAGTGTGGCTCATAAAACAAACTATGAATGAGCACTTAACAATCGTTTGACAAAAAAGACATAGCTGAGTAACTTAATGACCTTAGGGGCACGACGTGTAAGTTTTAATTTAGGAAGGGACAATGTTGAAAACCAAATACTCCAAGGGTAACACATTGAAAAACTTTTTTTTTAATTTATATTACTACTTTACATTGTCAAAGTACAATTAAACATAACATCATGCATCCAAAAACTAGTTTAAAACTCAGTTAAATGTCGTGCATTATTTGGATGGTCCATGATAGGGCAGACCAAAACTACATATTTATGTGAAAATTCGAAAATTTGAGCCGTATTTGATTTGATTTGAAAAATCAAATATCATATACCAATACAAATACTATATCTACTGATTTCAGATATTCGAAATTAATACCCAAAATTACTTTTTAGTACCTTAAAATATTCTATTTATTAAAAGTTGAAAGGCTAAAAGTTTAAAATCTTAAAATCATATGCCAATATCTCACTCTCAACTCAGCAACGCCTCTCTATTCCTAGTGGTGCCTTCAACCCAAAACCCTATCTCCCCTTTTTCTCATCTCAGAACGTTGCAAGTAGTAGGTAGGCTTACGACATTTATTTAATTTACTTCTACTCTGTTTTTTTTAAATAGCTTTTTTTAGATATTTTGGATATCCATAACAATTTGATATTTAAAAATGATATTGATTGAATATTTGATGTCTACTCTGCCGTACTCTATGATAATTTTTCTACTTTTTGTAAAAAAAAAAAATTAAATTAATATTTTACTCTTTCTATTTATGGCTAAACATATTTACATTATAAGCCAAAAACTGATTTAAAACGTATCATTAAGCTAATCATTGTACCCTAAATTTAAATGTCCGGGCCACTGACCAATTACCTATACATGTCATATGTACTTTGAAACGTAATTTCACTTCGATTTAAGTTTTGTCAGGTCTATCTCAATTCAGTGCCCTTATTGATATTTATCACTTATTTTTATTATTTACTAGGTTGTCGTATTCACAAAATACGAAAATAATATCTCAAGATTTCTATGATTCATACAACTATTGTTGTAGAGCTAAAGAATCATTAAATAATGAAAATAAATTGGTTATCTACGTAGATATTCCGGTGAAAAAGGTTCTGGGATTATGGAAAATCACAATTTTAATAGATCAATGAATAAAAAAAATGGTTATATAATAAGAAAAACATAAAATTAAATATATAAAATGACAAAATTTTTAAAAAGGGTAAAAAGTGGAAGAATACCTACATTTTCCCTGCACTTAGACTATGATAAACATATACAACATTGCTTAATAGTCTGATCTTCGAAGGTGTGCAAAGGTTCCAACTGAGATTTTCCCGAAATTGCCAAAAATCCCAAAATATATGTCATAAACATTTTATATTATTTTTCATTGATTTTCTATTTTGCCACATTGTTTCTATACTTTTCCGCCTTTTTCTAATAAAATGAAGCCTTAAAGAGTAAGGAAAGACCTTGGAAAAAAGGAAAAGCATCCAAGAAATGTAGTACGTACTTTTAGAAGTCCATCAATAGGAAAGGAGGAAACTTCGTGGAAGGAAGGTCTCAATATCATGCGTGGGGACGCACGACGTGCATGTACGCGCACTCCACCGACTTCCTTTCCATAATTTTTCCCTATATATACCCCCTCATTTTCATCCTTTTGGGAAACTTTTGGAAATAATTTTTTGACGTAAGGCATTTTTGAGATTTACAGAGTGATTTGAAGAGAAGAAAGAAAATTTTTAACAGATCATTTCACAAAATTTTCTTTAATTTTCTTTTCATTAAAATCATCTTCAACCTTCGTAGACAAAGAAACAGAAAAAGGTTTTCTTCCTTTATTTTACACTTTTATTAACACTTTTCATCTTTCCTTTAGTTTCTTATTATTGTGAATGTTCTTGTTACTACTTACTACTACTGCTGCGGCCGCTGCTGCTACTACCACTACTACTACTGATTTTTCACAGGGTACCCCATGAACTTTTGCAAAGTGCACAAGGTACCCTCAATGTTTCAGAAAAATACATTTTGCGCACCAAAGCCCTTACTACAAACGGCGTTAAGTTGGCTGTTAAGTCTAAAACTTAAATCCATCATGTACCCCTTTACTTTTACTAAATACACATGATACCCTCTAACGGCTACTTTTCAAATTTTGAGCCCAAAACTAGCCGTTTTTTATTATTATCTCTCTTCCCTATATATACTTCATTTGTTTGATTTCTGACTAGAATTTTACTTAATTTGTTTGATTTCTGACTAGAATCTTACTTTTCTTTGCAACTTAGTCGTTTCCTTGATGTACTATTAAAATATGAAAACTTACTGAGTTGAGTTTTGTGAATGATGGTTGTGCATATGAACTATTAAAACGTGCTCCGAAGTTGAAATCTTTGGAGCTTAATACTATAAGCTATAACTTCTTAAGTACTTCTCATTTTTTTTTACTCTAATGGTTCTCTTAACCATTGAAATAAAGTTTTAGGTCCAATAAGTTGACATTAGGATTGTCCATGTCTGATCGTGTTTTGTCACTAACAAAATTTTTTTATTAAACTCAAATAAGTTCACATAAGTTCAGGTCTTTTCAGAAGAAGAGAATGCACCCTAAAAGAATTACGGTTCGAAATCTGATTGCTTGAAATATGTTTGGACTTTGTTCTATAAGGGAGTACTCGGACTGGTTGGCAACTTTTTAGTTTGTGATGTGCCTAAATGTTTGCCTTGAAAAAGTGGAATTATTTTGTCATTGCCCGGAAGTTAATATGAGTGTGGCTCAGTATTTCTTGAAGAATGGATCAACCTTGAAGGAGATGATAGTCAGCTTGTGCGATTTCAGCATTGAATATTATAGAAATCTTCACCAAGTGTTACGAGACGCTCCTGCAATATCACCCATTTACCAAGTTAAAGTCCATTTACATAAGTATTGTTCTTACATAGTAGTAGAATGAAGCTAGCATATGACTCTTGGCTAAGCTACTCTTGTTGCATAGTGCATAGTGCATAGTGCATAGTGCATATCATTTACTTAAATTGGCACCAATAAGAGTTTGCTCAAGTGGTAAGCAACTTGATGCCGCTTAAGGGAGGTCTCGGGTTCGGGTCTCATCGCATGCAAAAAAACTCTTATTAGGAGACTCACCCACCATAAGCTAGGTGTGCGACACGGGTCGAATCCGGATATAGTCGGAGCTAAGCTCCGGTGAAGCGGGTGGACATACTAAAAAAAAAGTAATTAAATTGGCAACAATAAGTTTATGGCCTTGTTTGGCCGTTAGAAGTTAGATGTTAGAAGTTAGATGTTATTTGAGTATATTAGTTGTTACAATGTTTGGTAATTTATGGTAGTGCTTTTATTTATTTATTTAAGGTATCAATAGACCAATATGGATTTTGAAATAAATTTATTTGTTTGTAACATTCTGTGCATCTTATCTTATTATAACAAAATTTATTATTTTTCTGTGAATATAGGATTTTTGGCATGCCAAAGCTAAAATTTAAGTTGAATTTGTATATCATCATTGATAATACTTCCATCTTTCTTAACCTTAGCCTTTTGCCCCTTTTAGTTCAGTAATCATGATTAATTTTCAGCCTTATGTTTTGAAGTTATTATTGATGCTCTCGGTGCACGTTGTTTAGGGTTTGGTGCTGTAACACCATGAAATTTCCTAACTTTATACTCTGTATTTTTCCGGAAAATATATTATAAATATTACAGAATTATATTATTAAAACTCCTAACAACAGAAAAACCAAAGTATTACCGCCACCGTGATAAAGGCTAAGGCATTTACCAAAGTACTACAGTACACTACAAGATAACCTCGTTTTTGCGACGAACTAATTCCGTCGCATAAATTGTAAAGTCCGTCGCAAACGGTCCCTCGCTAAATTTTTTGTCGCAAACTTCCATTATTTCGACGGATTTAATTTGCGACGGAATTTTCCCTCGCAAATTTGCGACGGAATTTTCCCCCGCAAACTTCTATTTTGTGACGGAATTTTCTCTCGCAAATTTGCGACGGAATTTTCTCTCGCAAATTTGCGACGGAAAATTCCCTCGCAAACGAACTATTTTGCGACGGAAAATTCCCTCACAAATTTGCGATGGAAATTCCCTCGCAAATTTGCGACGGAAATTCCCTCGCAAACTTAGGGAATTTGCGACGGATAATTCCCTCGCAAACGACATATGTTGCGACGGAATATTCCCTCGCAAATTCCCTCACAAACTTCAACAAAAATATAATAATGCACTTTTGCTACGGAATATTCCGTCGTAAAAAAGTTGACGGATTTTTGAATTTTTAATGTTTCGATTGCTTATTTGTATTTGTGCCTGTGAACCTGTATAATCTGCCACGTTATGTATTCTAATCAAATAAGGACAATTTATATTTTTCGATAATTATATATTTCAAATGTAACATATGCATACAAAGTATTTCCGGCTTAAATAGTTTCATAGTTTTAAAGCTTAACAATGATAATAAAGGCACTAAGCTATGTTATATGGGACAACATATCTATCTACACTTGCATCCCTTGCCCGGCGCCGCTGCCCTCGTCGTCTGGTGAGTCCCGAGGCTGAATTTGGAAAGGTGAACAACTGTTGCTACCGAATCGACTCATCATCTGCTCCATAAACTCCTTCTGTGTCCTCTGCATTGCCTCAATCTCGGCTCGCATCTTCTCCTCAACCTCAGCCCGCACATCGTCCCGCACCTTCTCCACATGTTTCTCTAAATGATCTTTCATTTGAGAAAACACAGATGGCGTGAATTGCTTCAATGATCCAGATCTCCTCGAAGAGCTGTAATACAAGTCCGTACCACTACCAAGACCCTTCACGCGACCTTTCTTGCTACGACCACCAGATGCCTCCCAATATAACTCATCGGGCGTTCTCTGACTCCCGTCACTGCTTGTTTCCTCAAGCTTCTTCTGGTAGGTCTCCTACAAAACACAATTAAAATTAAATTAGTTATACAGATTTGAATTTAAATCAACCCAACAAACATTATAAACAATAAAATCTAGAGTTATGTAACAAAATAGATGGCTTATTTTAAGGTCAAACTAGCCTTTACATGTGTTTGAAGTTCAAATGGGCTCGAAATGGCTAAAAATGACTAACTAGCCTTTACATGTGTTTTAGGTTCAAATGGCTCAAAATGGCTACAAATGTGCCCATTTTTCACATATCTCTTCATTTCAACCTATAAATAAGGTAAACATCCTTAAAAGGCATAATTACAAGTGTTACAAACTCTATATTTTTCAAACTACCCTTTACATGTTTTAGGTTCAAATGGGCTCGAAATGGCTACTATTGTGCCCATTTCTCATATAAGTCTACATTTCAACCTATAAATAAGGTAAAAATCCCTAAAAGGCATAATTACAGATGTTACAACCTTTTCATTATGCCTAACTAGCCTTTAGATGTGTTTTAGGTTCAAATGGCCTCGAAATGGCTCGAAATGGCTACAAATGTGCCCATTTTTTACATATCTATTCATTTCAACCTATAAATAAGCTAAACATCCTTAAAAGGCATAATTACAAGTGTTACAAACTCTATATTCTTTCAAACTACCCTTTACAATTGTTTTAGGTTCAAATGGGCTCGAAATGGCTCGTAGAAGTCTTAAAACCAAAACCAATTTAAAACTAATCTTCAAAACAAGTCTCAAAACCAAATTCAATTCAACATCCAAAATAAAACCAACTTAAAACTTATTACACTTCAGAACTATTTTAATGGCCCTTAAAAACCAAAACCAGAATCTTTAAAAATAAAACAACATCCAAACAAAAGTTAGTACTTCATAAACAATAAAAATAAAACTACAACTACTCTGCAAGTGCTCTCACTCCAGCCCCGCATGAAATGACTTATGCCCACTTGTACCTGTAGCTTTTCTTCTTCAAAACAACTACTCACCAACAAGTGGGTCATTGTAGGGCCAAGTCCAAGACAAAGCCATGCAAACAAACCAAACAGTCAGCAAAGCTGGCTACATAACTACTAAAGATTATGCAACAAAACAACATAAATTAAAACAAACACACAACTTACCTTTGACAACCTTTCACCTGTGCATAGACGCAATAAAATAATTACTATGTTTAAACTTTTGGATTCTGCATCGAACAGGTTTCCTTTCCTTTAAAATCGCCCTATTGGGCACTAACTTAGGAGCAACTCCGAGAAGGTATTACCTATGTCACATAAAGTGAAGGAATTCCAGCACATTAAAAATATAAAAGAGTACAACGTCTTGTACTCCAACTAGAAGTCATGGATCACTGTTCCATATGACTCCACCCATTGTTCATACTCAAGGTATATACGTTCCAAGAGTTTTGATGCAAATGCTCTTTCACTTTACGTGATTAACCGATTTAACAATGTTATGACTCACATGCAACATCACATAAATCATATATCAAATCAAGCAAGTCATATTAATTATCTTCAATTTAAGGTGATTCAAAAATAATCTTATGTGTGTCCTTTAAATAAACTAAACTTCTCGTACCACACATTAATTGTGAGTGGCTAACTATATACTTTCTCCTTCACCACACATTAAATTGTGAGTGGCAACATGTATATAAATAATTGTTCATTAACTCCTTTTAAACATGTGAATAAAAATTCACCACTACCTTTCTTGTTGATTAAGTAACTAACCAACTTTAAAATAACTTCCTTCTGTAGACACCTAATTTAGCCCCCCTGTCCTGCGGAACGACTTTGTGATGATTAAAAAAAAAAACTCATTTATTTAGAAGATTGGATAATCGAGTATACTTGGGCATAAAAAATAAGTTTCGGATATTATAAAAGGCCCATTCATATTTAACGGAATTTTTTTTTAATTATCCCAACGCTTTTTTATTATTTTAAAATAAATAATAATAATAATAATAATGATGATGATAATAATAATAATAATAATAATAATAATAATAATAATAATAATAATAATAATAATAATAATAATAATAATAATAATAATAATAACAATAACAATAACACTAATAAAAATAAAAAATAAAACTAAAACTAAAAAAATCTTTCATAAACGCAACGCAGTTAATTTAGTCATGCTGACAGCTCAGCGTGACTAAGTTAATAGCGCTACCCTAGCAGCGTCGTAGGATTTCTTGCGCTACTGGGCCAGCGCGATTCGGCGTACCACGCTAGCAGGCTAACGCAATTAGGGTTCCCACGTTGCTATAAAAATCTTCATTTTCTTCATTTCTCAACAACTTTTTTACTCACTTTCTCCCTTACACTAAAATAATCCGAAATATTGCTTTTCTATCATCTTCATTTTTATAAATAGTTACTTATTATTATTTTACTGTTTATTTTATTTAAAAAGTGGCTACAAACTTTGATAATATTGAAACAATAATTCGACTCTGCCGAAATTAACACCCGACGACTCCAATCTTCATATGAGAAGTGGTACGTTTCCTGAGAACCCTAAAAATCAAACTTGTGGATTTGTTGTGGTTGGTTTTCTGAATCATTTACCGCTTTTATCATTTTATTTTTGTTAAAGGACTTAATTTGAATTAATGTATCACATTAAATCAAGATAATTATTTTAGACAAATTGTATCATGCTAGGAACCTTGAATTAATCTTAACGACGGTTTGACTAAATTAAATAGTTTGATTTGATTTCACCTTAATAATAGTAATTTTGTATTAGGTTGTAATCAATTACTTGGTTCTTTGTATAACTTGTGTACGATTGAGAGAAAACTAGTAATGGCCGCCTACGGGCTAATATGACGCACTCCGTCATATTAGTACCTTCACCCCCCGAATCCAATCTTTGGTTCGTAAGATCATAACTTGGAGTCATCCCCATGGGATCGAAAGGGTTATTCGTGAAATTTAGATTATTGTCCCATATTCGTGTCCCATTCGTAATCAATCTAAATACACGGTTTATGAGTTTGATTCCTAAAACTCATTGTCGATTCTTACTAGCATCGTCCGTATTCGTTGACATTATCTCACTCGAAAAAGGATAATTAAAAATTTAAAAAGAGCACTAAAATAGCGTAGCGCGACAGACTTTGTCACGCTAACGTCGTAGCGTCACAAAGTTTGCTATACTACACCTGCATCTTGACAAAATTTTGGATTCGTAGGCAACTTATTCTAAGTTCGGCCCATTTAAATACATAATTAGCTTTTATTGGATGAATTATCAATAACTTATAATGTAAATAACTAAAATCTGTTTGCATATAGAAATTAAATAATATTATCCTTCATTAATGTTTTAAGAGTTGCATAATCGAAATCATCAAAACATAAGGGACTACTTTAAAGTCTACAATAGTAGTGCACATGCACTTTATTGAAAACAATAAAATAAATAAAGTCAAACACTACTCTTCCTTTTCCTTACGAGCATGCTTTGGGTCTTCATCTACTTCCGGATTTTCCTCCATTCCATTAGGATTATCTTTGAGCTTTTCTTCATTATTCACTTCTTTAGAGGAACCTTCATCGAAGTGCTTCTCCATAGGCTTGGGCTTGCTCTCTTTACGAGTCCATACCATCTTTCTTTTCCCCTTACCTTCTATAGGTTTTTGGGTCTCTTCATTTAACTTTGGTTGTACAATTTCGACCCCATGTAAGGAAGGGGCGTTTTTCTTATTTCTTGGACCTAGCCTATCAAAAATAGATCCAGCTTCATTCTTTCTCTTTAAGGAAGTCTCATTCTTTCCCTCTTCATTGCAATCTTATTTTTTGGGGCCTTATAGACCTTTGGGCCTTTAGACCTTTCAGTAGCTTTGAGGCCCCAGGCCTTATCCCTCTCCTCTTTACTCTTTGCAAGCACCCAATCCTTGTAACTTTGAGTTAGTTGAGTAGAACAACCATTCCTCGGAAAAGCCCATTGTGGACGATTGGCCTAATACTTTGTCCATGCGGTAATGGCAGGGTCCCGAAGTTCCAAGCAAGTTGGGGGGTCAGTGTCAAGGCTAGGGATACTTTGTTTCATACCATATTGCCTCAAAAGACGGGTCGGAAAGAAATAAAAGTAATTTCCTCAAACAAAGAAGGCGCACATATGGTGTTGACTCATGACTTCCAACCATCTCCTTGATAAACCACCATGGAACGACCCATCTAATTGAAAGACCTCCATGAGACATAAGTGACATCCACTCTGCTAGTGTTTTCCTTGGGAACAAAGTCCTCCTCATAGTAAATGATTTGAGGTTGTATTTCATAGCATTAAGGGGTTGTTCGATGGTCTTAAGGCGCTCACTAAGCCAAATCTGCATTAATTAAATAAAGAAATAAATGACAATCCAATATTGTTACATAGCATTGAATAATTATGGTTTGAAGTTACGAAAAATAAACATTATGGAAGATAAATAGGAGCGCTGGAAACTCTGCTACGCTAACAGTTGAGCGTTGCAAAACAAATAGCGCTATAGTGTCAGCGCAACAAATCCTACTGTGCTACACTCCTAGCGTTACAGGATTAGTCATGCTGTGATGACAGATAGTGCTAATTTACTACCTGAAAAGAAAAGGTTAGAAAAAAGCAAAATAAGATGCAAATAAGTGGATAAGCACATTGTAAAAGAATTTGTTACCTCAATAACGCGAGGAATGCCTCCTAGGGAAGCTGGGACACATTCTTTCTTTAGCGGGTCATCCATGACTCATAACCCGCTTTCCCCCAGCAATAATCTTTGATTCCTTTCAAATCTGACAATAACGGGACAAGAGAAAAGGCCACTCGTTGCCCTTTGTCTGTTAAAAAGGTACTACCAATCAAATATAAAAGGAAGATCCTAGCTCTTTGAAGGGAAGTGGTTTCCGTCATAATATCTTCATTGGCTAAAGCATCCGATAATTCACTCCAAGGGAAAACTCTCTCATACAATTTTAATCGAGTATAGATTGGCCCAAGTAAATCACCTATCATTGGCTCTCTTCCTGTCATTCATTCATTAGGGATGATATCCATACCCGCCAAGGGTAATCCAGTAATCATCACATAATCGAAAGGAGTTATAGCCATCTCTCCCCATGGGAAATGAAAGGTGTTAGTTGTAACACCCTGGATTTTCCTATTTTCCTACTTCTTATTTTTCCGGAAATACATCTTAATTAATAAGAATTATATTTATTAAAACTACTAATTATGGAAAACCAGAGCATTTCCACCACCGTTATAACGGCTAAGACATTTATCAAAGTACTACAGCGGAAGTCTTAAACCAAAACAATTTTAAACTAAACTTCAAAACAAATTCAAAATAAAAATCAACTTTAAACTTATTACACTTCGGAACCATATTAATGGCCCTTTAAAAACCAAAACCAAAACTAATATTGAGAATCTTTCGAAATCCAAACAACCAAAATAAGTGTTAGTCTTCATAAGCAATTAAAATAAAGCAAAGCTACCAAACACAGCAAGCGCTCTCAGTCCATCCCATCATGAATGACTGATGCCCACTTGTACCTGCAGCTTTTCTTTTACTAGACAACTACTCACCACAAGTGGGTCATCGTAGGGCCAATTCCAAGACAAAGCCATGCACACAAAGCAAACAGTCAGCAAAGCTGAGTACATAACTAATAAAGACTATGCAAAAACAATAAGAAATAAAACATGCACTCAACTTACCTTTGACAACCTTTTACCTATACATGGACTCAATTACATTAATTACTATATTTAAAATTATGGATCATCGAACGGGTTTCCTCCTTAAAAATCATCGCCCTATTGGGCACCAGGTCGGGAGCAACTCCCAAAAGGTATTACTATGTCACATAAAGTGACGGATATCCAGGGCATTAAAAATATAAAAAAGTACAACGTCTTGTACTCCAATTAGGAGTTATAGATCACTGTTCCATACGACTCCCCCCATTGTTCATACTCAAGGTATATACGTTCCAAGAGTTTTGATGCAAGTCCTCTTACACTTTACGTGATTTAAAAGGTTTAACAAAGTTATGACTCTCATGCAACATCACATAGAAACATGCATCCAATCAAATAAGCCAGTTTAATTATCTTCAACTTAAGGTGATTCAAAATTAATCTTTATGTGTGTCCTTTAATTAAACTGAATTTGCTTTACAACACATTAACTGTGAGTGGCTAATAACTTGCTTTCTTCTTGACCACACATTAAACTGTGAGTGGTATTATATATAAAATAATTGCTCATAACTTCTTTTAATTATGTGAATAAAAATTTACAACTATCTTTCGTGCTGATTAAGTAACTAACCAACTTAAAAATAACTTTCTTCATTGATCAATAAACTATTGGCCAAATTAAACTGATCATAACATTTCAATTCAAGCTTATAAAAATTAAACTTTCTAATTAATCATGGAATTCCATCATACTTTAAGAACATGCTACTAACAAACTTGCCATGCATATAAATTCATGATTCAAAACAAGCATACAAGATTTCATGTAATCAAGAATTACTCAAGCATGCATTCTAACTCTTATGTTTGTCTTTAGTACTTACGTACCTTGTAAAATAACTGTGCTCCGCCACAACTTCTAGAAGTGGACTAGTTCAAAGTCTCCTACACAAGGAAAACAGAACTAAATTAAAACCTTGTTGACTAAATTCTACAACAACTATAACTAACTTCTAAATTTGGAAACTTTGTCCAAAACTTCCTTATATGGTCTCTATTCAATTCCATACTTCACTTTAACTTTTCCATTGCAATGCTACTTAGTTTTCGGGACTTATTTATGCTTTATAAAACCTTAATAAAATTTAATGCCACTTTAGAAAAGTGGACAGCAATCTAAATTTATCAAAACTCCTTGAAAACTTCCGAAAACAACACAAATCAATCATACAATGTATTACTTAACTTATATGATCAATTTATGCTAATTACATACTTTAGAAACCTCATTAATTAATTTATAAAATCTGGACAGCATGTTAAACATGCTTAAAATCACTTTTGAACTTCATAAAACATACTAAAATTTATATAGAACAATATAGAATTGATGTGTGATCATACTAGTACAATTTGGACACTTAAAACTTAATTTAACTTGTTTTTATTAAAATTTCAGATTTATTTATAAACTTTAAAGTCATGAAAAACTTATGAAACATCATAATTTCATGCCACAACGCTTCTACAATCTACTAACATATTTATGAAATCAATCTAGGCTTTAGAACAATTTTTCATATGCCAAAACATGTTCATAATATTTATTCAACTCAAATTCATGATTATAAAATTTGGACAGCTTTATAAATTAAGTTTAAAACCCTTAAAAATCAATCTAAACTTAATAACATCATCATAAATTCACCCAATAATAATCTATGATCATAATATCAAAGTTTAGAACATAAAAATTCATAAAATCATAACTTCATAAATTTTTCAAACCCTAATTTATAATTTCATGAACAACAAAAATAATTTATAATTCATGCCTTAAAACAATTCATACTTATATCAAAACATGATTAAACTTATAAAAATATGATTAAACATAACTATAAACATAAATTTGCAAGATTGAATAAAAAATAAAGAAGGAGAATTTTTTTTTTTATAAAAGTTTCGAAAAATACCAAAATAGGAGAGGAGGTGCAGCGGTGGCCGGCTAGGTGACGCGGTGGCTGCCGCGGTGGGGGTCCGGCGCTGTAAGGATCTCGAGGCACGAAATTTTTTTTTCCTTCGGATTTTTCTGAACTAAAAATTTTTTTTCTTCGGAATTTGCAACTCTTTTTCTCCCTTTTTCTAGATTTTTGGAATCCTAATGACTAGTATGATCATGAAAAGTTGGAATTTAAGGTTTTATAAGGTATTTATAGGCCCCTGATACGCATATCAATGAGCAAAACTTCGAGGGTTTGGGTTTGATTGAAGGTGGAAAACAAGAAGCAACCTTGGGGGAGTTAGTGGCTTATGGAGACACAAGGCTTCTTGGGTTGGCTAGGGTGGATTTCTACGTGTGCATGGTGACATGCACAAGCTTATTCACGTAAATGTAAAGCAAGTATAGTTAGTAGTTTAGAAGTGTTGAGCTATATGGGTTTTCTTCCCACGTCATTTGATAGGGTTTTACCATATGGTGTTTTGTTATTTTCTTGATTAGTTTATGAGTCAAGGTTGATGGAATCAAGCATGAGAAACACAAAAATGGAGGTTTCTTGAAATAAAGATTGAATCTTGAAGAGTTTCTTGAAGTTCTTGAAATCGCAAGTCCAACAAAAATCAACGAGAATCAAAGCAAGTTATATGGCGGGATTTTGGACAGATTTTTGGAAGATTGGGCAACGTTGTCAACACGGTTTTTTGTGTTGTTTGACTTGGTCAACCTAGGTTTGTTATTCGGATATATGGTCCTTAGATTTGATTCGCAAAATATCTAAGATTTAGACTAGAAATCAGATTACAAAATATATGGTGCAAGATGTGTATCCGGTTTTGATAAGATTTTCTTGTTATCCTAATCTTAGTTTGTTATACCATATATCTAAGGTAGTTAGGATATGTTTAGGATTCTGAAATATTATGTGATATGTTTAGCCTATAAATAGGATGTAAAGTACATCAATAAAATTCAGATTAGATCAATTGAAAAACACTTTGTTTTCCGGTTTTAATTGTTTCACGAAGTAAACAAAATTTTGAGAGTTTCTTGTGAGAAATTCGATCGAGTGAGTGGTGCTTTGTGCTTTATCTCACGTGAGGATAGTTCTTAGGATTTGAGGGTGCTTTGCTTTAATCAAATTCTACTAATTATTCGCCTTAGAAGTTCAGATTTGTGGTGCGTTGCTTTATCAAATTTGAAGTCTAAGTTTATCTTGTGTGAGTGGCGTTTGTTTATAACAAAATTCACATCAGCTGGAAAAATCTTCTATGGTCCCCGGCTTCAGATTCATTAGCCATTGTAGTGCGAGACCCGTGAGGGTGGCTCCAAACGATTTGCACAAGGTGGCCTCCACGGCATCATCAGGAATAGGTAGCGGCATCATCTTCTGCTTGTATTGGGAGACATGATCCACTGGACTTGTTGTCTCGTCATACAGCTTGGCGAACGTCGGGATGTTCAGCTTCTTTGTTACTTTCACTCTAGCCTCTTCCTCGACAAAAGGTGACAATGCGTAGCTGCGCTTGGCTTCATTAGCTACGGGGATTAGGGCTCCTGGCAGCTTGGATAGTAGCAGGTACAATTTCCAGTTCTGCTGCTGTAGGAGCGCCATCTCCTTAGCAGGTTTCTTCTTGGGCTGGTCATCCTGATCCTCTCCAGGTTCCTCTTCTTCTTCCTCGTCCGACGAGTTGTACTCGCTGTAGCATTGATCCAGGTTCGCCATGCTGGAGAACTCGCTTGTGTACCTCTTCCGGGATTTGTTACTCTTCACAGATTCTAGCTCCTTTCTGAGGTTGTCGATAGTTGATTATGACTCCACTACTGCTTTCTTGCTATCTTCCTTAATCTTTTCTAGCTCGACTCGGGTCCTCTCCAACGCCTATCTCATCTCTTCCATAGCCTTCTGAGATGCTTCGGATGCCATTGGGTGGAAAATTTTTGTTATCCTGAGGTGAGGGAGTGTATTTGAATAAATGGATTATCTAGCTACAGCCCCACGGTGGGTGCCAAATTGTTTATGCTAAAATCTGCTCTAGCTAGCAAATCTTAGCTGGTTCTGGCTATAGCTAAATAATTCTAGTTTTCGTTTGTTTGGATGCAGGAACAAAATAAAGCAAGGATGGGAGTGGGGGAGACACCAGCTGTGGTGATGCGGAAAACCCCCTAAATCAAGGTAAAAAACTACGGGTGGCTTTGAGTCCACCAGTCCACTAGTTAATAAAATTGTTTACAATTACAATGTATGATGCTAGCTAGGTAGCTAGGAAACTATAATTTAGTGGTGCTAAGTATCTAGCTTGGAAATGTAAATAAAGTTTAAGTTGTACGTGCAATTCAATAATAATAATAATAATAATAATAATAATAATAATAATGAATATGTATTGATTTTCTTCTGATAATGTTGTGTGTTGTATCTTTTTTCCCCCTCCTATTTATAGAATAACCGCTCCTCTTAGCCGTTGTCCCCTCTTTGAGTTGGTTATTCCTTTGGAATGTATCTGGCTTGAGTTATGGACTAGATTCAAGCTAGTTCGAAATGCTGCTCCTATTCTTTAGGCATGATCTTCTCAATACCTTTGAATCAATTTCCACGTTCTTCTCCTTCTAGAAGCTCATTGGAATATTCTTCTTCTGACTCCTTGATTTACGGACCCACTACTTTGACCAATTCCAACCTGTAGCTGCTAGCTGAGTACCTGCATAGCTGGCAATCAAGCTGGATTATAGGTAGAAATTTTAGCCATAACAAGTATCAATATACATTACTTTGTTTATGATATTCGCTTATACATACTCAATATTCATATTCCATGTAAGAAATTCTTGTATATGTTTTGAATAATGTTCAGGGAAATATAAATAAAGTTTATTTGATAGTGTGGACCCCGGGCTTTGGGGGCCCACGTGCCCTGTTTACAGACGTTAAATTCTTTACTTTGTTGCATAGTGTGAGTATGCTTGGCTTAGGGAGTGAGTCTAGAAGCTCAAAATCCTAGTAGAGAAGTCGCCATCGTGCTCTTTTCGGAAGCTCATGGAACCCCATAAAGTCTAGCCCGAAGGCAAATTGACAACCAAGGATTAGAAGGTCTCGTATCTCTAGATTCGGGGATGAGGGTAAGGACAAAGTAGGTCACTATGTTTCCCCGCGTATAGCGGCCTCTACTTGTTCTGATATGTAATTTCATAATAATAATATCGAATTATAGCATGGATATTTCCGGTTTAGACCTTAAATGCAATACCCCATATTTTCACGTATTTTAAGTTGTTATTTCCGTATTTTATACGTATGTTTTTAATATTTTTGATGAGAAATTAAATTCAATAAAAATATTAAGGAAAGGGAATTTAAATAAATTTTAATCAAGGTAGTTGTTTTATGTTTATAATATTTCATGTTTTAATTAATATTTTGAAAAGTTTCTAAAAATGGAATTTTCAGGGTTTTCTAAATTGTTTTAAAACAAGGGCATAAAAGTAATTTCAAACATTAAGGGTATCTATGTAATTGCACCAAATCCTACTTTGGGGCCTATAAATACCCCTTAAAACCCTAAAATTCAGATTTAATTTGCAAACTTCAAGTTTTAGGATTTCATAAGTTGAGAGAGGAAAAGAAAAAAAAAGGGGGGGGGGGGGAGTTCAGTTTAAAAAAAAAAAACAGTTTCGTCGCTCGTCTTCTTCCTCGCTGTCCGTTAGTCCTGCTCGCCGGTGCCGCCGCTGTTGCCTTGCTGTCGGTCTCCCTCGCCGGCAGCCATTGCCGGCCGCCTTCCTCCCCTTTTCATTTGGTAATTTTTGGACATTATATAAAAAAGAAAATTTTCTTCATTTTTTCTTTTTGATTCAATCTTGCAAATTCATGTTTATAATTATGATTAATCAAGATTCTATAGTTTTAATCATGTTTTTATAAAGTTATGATTTAGTTTAAAGCATGAATTTATTTGTTTCATCATGAAATTTTAAACTAGGTTTTATGAAATTATGAACTTCTTGATTTTATGGTTTTTAATGATTTAAATTTCAATATTATGATTATGTGTTGTTGGGTGAATTTATGATGATTTTGTGAAGTTTAGTTTGATTTTTAAAGGTTTTCAAGTTGGATTATATTGTTGTCCAAATTTTGCAATCATGAAAATCAATGGAATAAATATTACGAACATGTTTGATCTTATGAAAAATTATTCAAAAGCATAGATTTGATTCATGATGATGTTAGTAGATTGTAAAAGAGTTTTATGATGAATTTATGATGTTTTTTTTAGTTTTATTGAGTTTTAGATAAATAAAAAATGCTATGAATTTGTATTAACACATGATTATGCCCAATAAAAATAATAACATGTGACATGGTAAGTTATAATTGTTTTTAATGCATCTAAGTATTATATATTGACCTTAGGATATGACTATAGCATTTTATGATCAAAATATGATATGTACAAAGGTTTTACAGTATTTTTGCGGAATTTTACAAAGCTTTCATTTTTGGAAAATTTCCGAAAAACAAGTATTTTACAATGGGAAAATTAAAATAAGGTATGGAATTGAATAGAGACCATATAGGGAATGTTTTGGACAAGTTTCCAATGTAGAAAGTTAGTTTAGAGTTGTTGTAGAACTTACTCAACAAGGTTTTAATTTAGTTTCGGTTTTCTCTATAAAGGAGACTTCGAACTAGTTGACTTCTAGAAGTTGTGGCAGATCACCACTAGAACACAAGGTACGTAAGTACTAAAGCAACATAGAAATTAGAATTCATGCTTGGTTGATCTCAATGTGATATGTTGTTGTTGCTTGATTTGATTGTGAATTGACATGTATGACAAGTTTATGAAAGAATTAGAAGCATGAATTTATATTGTTTTGACATTCCACATTTATATTAATATAAATTCTTCCAAGATTGAATTGGAATGTTATAATTAATTTAAAGTTGGCAAATAGCTTTGTAAGGAAAAAAGGAAGTTATTTAAGTTGATTAGTTACTTAATCAACAAGAAAAGTAGTTTATGGATTTTTATTCACATAGTTAATAGAAGTTAATGAGCAAATATTTTTATACATGTTGTCACTCACAGGTTAATATGTGGTCAAGGAAAAAGATAAATAGTTAGCCACTCACAATTAATGTGTGGTAGAGGAAGTTTAGTTAAATTAAAAGACACACAAGATTGCTTTTAGAATCACTTTAAATCAAAGATTATTAATATGGTTTGTTTGGTTTTATGCATGCTTTTATGTGATGTTATATGTGAGTCATAATTGTTAAGTTATCATGTAAAGTGAAAGAGGATTCACACCAAAACACTTGGTACGTAAATACCTTGAGTTTGAATAATTAATGGTGTAGTATGGAACAGTGATCTATGATTTGTAAGTGGGGTAAAAGACGTTTTACTCTTTTATATTTTTAATGCGCTGGAATTTTGTCACTTCATGTGACATAGGTAATACCTTCTTGGAGTTGCCCCTAAGTTGGTGCCCAATTGGGCGGTTTTAAAGGAAAGGAAACCCATTCGATGTGAAATTCAAAGTTTAAATAATAATTAATTTGTTTAAGTTGAGTCTATGCATAGGTGAAGAGTTGTCAATGGTAAAATATACGTATGCTTTACTTTTAATTTGTTTCAATCATGCATGCTACATAGTCTTTAGTAGTTATGTACTCAGCTTTTCTGACTGTTTGTTTTGTGTGAATGGCTTTGTCTTGGACTTGGCCCTATGATGACCCACTTTTTGGCGAGTACCTGTTTAGAATAAGAGAAAGCTATAGGTACAAGTGGGTATAAGGCCCTGTTCTCCTCAACTTATTTTGCTGATCTGAACTTATTTTTGCTGAAATCATGAATAATTTATTATGGATTGAAACTAATTTTTGCTGAACTGAACTTATTTTTGCTGAAAATAAGTAAAAATAAAATGAGGAGAACAGGGCCTAAGTCATTCATGCTGGGATGGAGTGAGTGTGCTTGCATTGTAGTCCTTGTAGTTTCTTAATCTATTTGCTTATGGATTTAATTAACTATTGTTGGATGTTGTTTTTATTTCCAATGTTTGAACTTTTTTGTTTAGAAGGGCCATTAATATGGTTCCGAAGTGTAATAAAGTTGTAAGTTGATTTTCTTTTGGTTGTTGGTTTGATTTTAATTTTAGGATTATTTTCGAGTTCAAATTTTAAATTGGTTTTGACTTTAAAGACATTCGTTGTAGTACTTTGATAAATGTCTTAGCAGTTATCACGGTGGCGGTCACGCTTTGGTTTTTCCTAGTTATTTTGGAGTTTTAATAATTATTATTCTTTATTATTTATAATATGTTTTCCGGAAAATCTAGAGATGGAAGTTAGGAAATTCAGGCTGTTACATAAAACACATAGAAACAAAACTATGTGGGTTTTCAATTAATGCGCACATAATTTTCAACTTAACATCCAAGGGTGATCGCTTTAGAATTTAATTAAATTTGATCTTAACTTTAATTAGAACATGCTTTTAGGTCTTGTTTAGCTAAACATGAACTCTAAGTAATTTTAAGGCAATAAAAATTTAGCATGGAATCACGTAAAACCAAAAACGATGTTTCTACTTGAGATTAATTTTACTTAAAAGTCGAGTCATTAATTATTCAATGTTTCATGAATTAAATTAAAACATGCCAATTATTTAATAAAGCATTTAAATCATTTAAGCATGCAAAACTAACTCTTTTAAAGTATTCAAGATGGTGATTGTGGTGATGTTGGCCTCATTTAATGTACCTTTCGTACAATCTTCAGACAAACTATATTTAAAAGCTTTAAAAACTTAATTAATAATAATAGTAATAATAAAGATGTGTTAAGGGTTTATAATAATGCTTTTAATGTGTTTAAGGGTTGGCTAGAATGAGTTTTGTTGGAGAAAGAAGAGAGAAGGCATGATTTTCGAGATGATGCACAAAAATCGAGAGTATTAGGGTTCGAAATTATGAGATGCCTCAAATGCTGAAAAGAGTTGAGTATATATTGGGGAGTAGTTGACATCATCGAGGGCCAGGGCGCTAGCAGAGCGCCAAAGCACCCCACCAGCGCCTGGTCCCCCGCCCGACGCCAGTGTAACACCCTGGAATTTCCTAATTTTGCACTCTAGATTTTTCCGGAAAACATATTATAAATATTAAAGAAATATAGTTATTAGAACTCCTAAATATCGAGGAAAAAACAAAGTATTACCGCCACTATGATAAACGGCTAAGGTATTTATCAAAGCAATATAGTGGAACACTTTAAAAACCAAAACCAATTTAAAACTTAAAGTTCAAAACAATCTCAAAACTAACAACAAACTAACATCCAAAGTAAAAACGAACGTAAAACTTTAGTACACTTCGGAACCATCTTAATGGCTCTTAAAAACCAAACATTAAAATTTGAAAATAAAACAACATCAATAAAAGTAGTTAGAACACTCCCTAAGCAATAAAAATAAGAACTACAAAGACTGCACAGCAAACACTCTCACTCCAGCCCAGCAAGAAATGACTTATGCCTACTTGTACTTGTAGCTTTTCTTATTCTAGACAACTACTCGCCAACAAGTGGCTCATTGTAGGGCTAAGTCCAAGACAAAGCCATGCACACAAAAAGAAACAGTCAGCAAAGTTGAGTAAATAACTACTAATGTCTATGCAACAAGAACAACATAGATTAAAGTAAAACATACATCTTACCGTTGACAATTCTTCACCTGTGCATAGACTCAACATAAACAAATTAGTTATTATATTTAAACTTTGGATTTCGCATCAGTTGGGTTTCCTTTCCTTTAAAATCGTCCTATTGGGTTCCAACTTGGGAGCAAGTTCAAGAAGGTATTACCTATGTCACATAAAGTGATGGAATTCCAGCGCATTACAAATATAAAAGAGTACAACATCTTGTACTCCAATTAGAAGTCATAGATCTCTGTTCCATACGACTCCCCCAATTGTTCATACTCAAGGTATATACGTTCAAAGAGTTTTGGTGTGAATCCTCTTACACTTTACGTGATTAACCGGTTTAACAATGTTATGACTCACATCCAATATCACACAAAAGCATGCATAAAATCTAGCAAGCCATATTAACTATCTTTGAATTAAAAAGATTCTATAAAAAATTTATGTGTGTCCTTTAATTAGACTAAACTTCCTTTACCACACATTAACTGTGAGTGGCTAACTATTAATTTCTCCTTGACCACACATTAAACTGTGAGTGGCAACATGTATAAGAATAATTGCTCATTAACTTTTATTAACTGTGTGAATAAAAATTCACAAACTAATTTTCTTGTTGATTAAGTAACTAACCAACTTAAATAACTTCATTTCTTCTTCATTAAGCGATTGGCCAATTGAAACTGATCTTAACATTCCAATTAAATGTTGTAGAATTTATATTGTTAAAAACATGGAATGCCAAAATAATATAAAATCATGCTTCCAATAAATCTTGTCATGCATGTCAATTTCACAATCCAAACCAGCAAAACAACATAACAAAAAAGATCAGACCAACCAAGCTTATATTCTAGTTCTCATGTTTGTCTTTAGTACTTACGTACCTTGTAAAGAAGTGGTGATCCACCACAACTTCCAAAAGTCAACGATTTCGAAGTTTCCTACATAGAGAAAACCGAAACTAAATTAAAACCATGTTGACTAAGTTCTACAACAACTCTAAACTAACTTTTAGTATTGAAAAATTGTCCAAATTAAAAGATTCCCTATACGGTCTCTATTCAATTCCATACTTTATTTTAGTTTTTCTATTGCAAAATACTTGATTTTCTGTAATTTTCCAAAAATGGCAGCTTTGTAAATCTTCTTAAAAACACTCTAAAACCTTTCTAAATATCATATTTTGATCATAAAACACTATAGTCATGTCCGAAGATCAATATACAATACTTAGATGTATTAAAAATAATTATGACTTACTAGATTAAATGTTACAATTTTTATTCGGCATAAACAAGTGTTAATAAAAATTTACGACTTTGTTTATTCATCTAAAACTCATTAAAAACTCATAAAAACATCAAAAATTCATGACAAAACTCTTTTACGATCTACTAACATCATTAGCAAACAAATATATGCTTTAGAATATTTTTTCATAAACTAAAGATGTTCATAATATTAACTTTATTGATTTACTTGAGTAGAAAATTTGGACAGCAATATAATTTATGTTTAAAGCCTTTAAAATAGGAAAAATTCATACAAATAATCCCAAGGGTGTTCACCTAATAGAAGACCGAACTTTGATTAATCCAAAAATGGACCCAACTTTCATGCCCATTTTCAAATTTTGGACCCTCTTAAATTTTAACTTGTAAAATCAAGTAAAGCTTATTATCCGGTTTTTGCTTAAGCAGGAACAACCGAAATCACCACCACAACCATCCCTTCCACCCGAAACCTCCAAATGTTAAGAAAAAACCTGATAATTAACAAGATTTCCTTGATTTTACATGTTAAAATTTAGGAGGGTCCGAAATTGGAAAATCAGCATGAAAGTTGAGTTCATTTTTGGAATAATCAAAGTTCAGTTTTTTATTAGGTGAAGGCCCATAGTTGGGATTATATTTATGAATTTTTCCATTAAATTAATCTAAACTTCTTAAAATCATCATAAATTCACCCAGCAACAATTCATGATCATAATATTGAAGTTTAAATCATTAATACCCATAAAAATCAAGAATTTCATAACTTTATAAACTCTAATCTAAAATTTCATGAACAACAAGTAAGTCCATGCTTTAAAATAAATCAAAACTTCTTAAAAACATGATTGAAACATATAAAAACATGGTTAATCATAGTTATACACATTAATTTGCAAGATAGAATCAAAAAGAAAGAAGAAGAAATTTTTTTATTTTAATTTTTTTAAAGGGTCCGAAAATACCAAAATAGGGGAGAAGGGTGGCGCACAGTGAGGCAGCAGCGGCGGCGGTGTAGCGCAGGCGGCTGCAGTTCGGTCGAGGCTCCGGCGAGCAAAAGCAAATTTTTTTTTCTTTTCCTTCGGTAATTTCTGAAAAGAATTCTTTTATTTTTTTCGAAACTTTCTTTCCCCCTTTTTTTCTTCTCTTTCTCTCTAAAATATTTGGAATCCTAAACCACCAAGTTGCAAAATAAATCTAAAAATTGGGGTTTTAAGGGGTATTTATAGGCCCCAATGTAGGATTTGGTGAAATCCCACAAATATCCTTAATATTTTAAATGACTTTTATGCCCTTCTTTTAAAATAATTTAGGAAACTCTAAAAATTATATTCTTAGAAACTTTTCAAAATATTTAATAAGACGTAAAATATTGTTTAAAACACAAAATAATTATTTAGATTAAAATTTTATTTAAATACTTTTGTTTAATATTGTCATTGAATATAATTCCTGAATAAAAATATTAATAACATACGTATAAGATATGAAAATAATTCCTTAAAATACGTGAAAATATGGGGTATTACAGTTTACTCCCTTTAAAAGAAGTTTCGTCTCAAATTTTTATGTAAATTATTGTATGGAATTTGAATAGAGACTACATTTAATTCTAGCTTTTCCATTATAATAATGTTGTTGTAGACTTGAGACATTTACTTAAATTTTTCTTGACAACTTTTTAGTTGACAAACATAAAACTCTATTTAAAAGTCGTAAAAACTCACAAAATTATGGGTTAAAACGCTCGAAATTAGATCGCACTCTACCACCCTTAAGAATCGAGTTACATCCCCGTAACTCTATTTACAAACCTGAAATAACTTTGGATACTTTTCTCTCATCATATATTCGGCCTCCCAAGTAGGTTCTTCGATTTCTTGGTTAGACCACAAAATCTTCACTATTTGTACACTTTTCCTATGAGTATCCCTGACTTCACTATCAAGGATCTTAATTGGCCACTCTTCATAGGTCAAACTCTGGCCTAACTCTATTGTTTCAGGTTGTAACACATGTGTTCCCGGAACATATTTTCATAGTTGAGACACATGAAAGACATTGTGAACTTTGCTCAACTCCATTGGTAATGCTGGCTTATAGGCAAGTTTTCCAACATAATTGCAGGATCTCATAGGGTCCTATATATTTTGGGCTTAGTTTCCCCTTCTTTCGGAACCTCATTACACCATTCATTGGTGATACCTTAAGTAACACCTTATTGCCAACTTCCAACACAACGTCTCGGCGTTTTTGGTCCGCACAAGACTTTTGTTTATATTGTGCTGCTTGAATCTTTGCTTGCATTATCCTTATCTTATCGGTGGTTTCTTCAAACAATTGAGGTCCTAGAACCATTTTCTCACTTATTTCATTCCAACTTAAGGGACTTCTGCACTTCCATCCATACAAATCTTCAAAAGGCGCCTATTAAAAACCAAAACCAATTTAAAATTTATACTTCAAAACAATCTCAAAACTAACATCAAACCAACATCCAAAGTAAAAACCAACTGAAAACTTCAGTATACTTTGGAATCATCTTAATGGCCCTTAAAAGCCAAAACTTAAACTTTGAAAACAAAACAACTTCAATAAAAGAAGACAGAACACTCCATAAGCAATAAAAATAAGAAGTACAAAGATTGCACAACAAGCACTCTCACTCCAGCCCAGCATAAAATGGCTTATGCCCACTTGTACTTGTAGCTTTTCTTATTCTACACAACTACTCGCCAACAAGTGGGTCATTGTAGGGCCAAGTCCAAGACAAAGCCATGCGCACAAAACAAACAGTCAGCAAAGCTGAGTACATAACTACCAAAGACTATGCAACAAGAACAACATAGATTAAAATAAAACATACATACATCTTATTGTTGACAATTCTTCACCTGTGCATAGACTCAAAATAAACATATTAGTTATCATATTTAAATTATGGATTTCGCATCGAACAGGTTTCCTTTCCTTTAAAATCGCCCTATTGGTCACCAACTTGGGAGCAACTCCAAGAAGGTATTAGCTATGTCACATAAAGTGACGGAAGTCCAGCGCATTTAAAATATAAAAGAGTACAACTTCTTGTATTGCAATTAGAAGTCATAGACCTCTGTTCCATACGACTCCCCCCATTATTCATACTCAAGGTATATACGTTCCAATAGGTTTGGTCGAATCTTCTTACACTTTACGTGATTAACCGGATTAACAATGTTATGACTCACATATAATATCACACAATAACATGCATAAAATCAAGCAAAACATATTAATTATCTTTGAATTAAAGTGATTCTGAAACTAATTTTATGTGTGTCCTTTAATTAGACTAAACTTCCTTTACCACGCATTAACTGTGAATGGCTAACTATTTACTTTCTCCTTGACCACACATTAAACTGTGAGTTACAGCATGTATAAAAATAATTGCTCATTAACTTCTATTAACTTTCCCAAACTACTTTTCTTGTTGGTTAAGTAACTAACCAACTTAATTAACTTCATTTCTTCTTCATTAAGCGATTGGCCAATTGAAACTGCTCATAAGATTCCAATTAAATGTTGTAGAATTTATATTGCTAAAAACATGGAATGTCAAAATAATATAATATCATGCTTCCAATAAATCTTGTCATGCATGTCAATTTCACAATCCAAACAAGCACAACAATATAACATAAAACATCAACCAAGCATATATTCTAATTCTCATGTTCGTCTTTAGTACTTACGTACCTTGTAAAGTAGTGGTGATCCGCCACAACTCCTAAAAGTCAACTATTTCGAAGTTTCCTACATAGAGAAAAGCGAAATTAAATTAAAACCTTGTTGACTAAGTTCTATAAAAACTCTAAACTAACTTTCTATATTGGAAACTTGTCCAAAACATTCCCTATATGGTCTTTATTCAATTCCATACTTAATTTTAATTTTTCTATTGTAAAATACTTGATTTTCGGTAATTATCCGAAAACGACAGCTTTGTAAACCTTCTTAAAAACACTCTAAAACATTTTTAAATATCATATTTTGATCATAAAACATCTTAGTCATGTGCTAAGATCAATATACAATACTTAGATGCATTAAAAATAATTACGACTTACTATATTACATGTTACTATTTTTATTGGGAATAAATAAGTGTTGATAAAAATTTACAACTTTGTTTATTCATCTAAAACACATTAAAAACTCATAAAAACATCATAAATTCCTTATAAAACTCTTTTACGATCTACTAACATCATTATGAAACAAATCTATTGACGAGGCTATCGCACACCTATCAAAAGTAAACCAAACAACACTAACTAATGTAGCTAGGGAAGTAAGGATCGAATCCTCAGGGAAGCAGTTGAACTCTATTAGTTCTAAAAAGCTTAAACTGTATAAAGGGCCTTGGTCGAGAAGTACTGACTAACTAACTAACTACTGACTAATTACTAACTAATTACTGGAAATGACGAAGAATTAAACCAATGAATTAAGCCTAGGGTCATTCGGGTCACCAAGAACAACTAATGGAATCACTAACGAAGATCGTTAAATCTCACAATTATCGTCAAATTAGGGCTCACTAATTCTCTCGAATCTAGACTCCCTCGAAACTCATCTAGCGGCTCTCGCTCATGCCTAGACTAATTCCGCCTATTATTCAGTGGTCTTATTGTGGTATTTTTACCTCTCGGCATCAAATTCAACAATTACCAGAATTACAACTAAATCTGCGCACAATTCAATTGTAAACAAAGAAACCAATAATAGGAAATTGACTACTAATTGTGGAATTGAAACAACCTAATTTAATTAGTACATTATTAGTCAGGTTTCCCTAACCCCTAGAAATTAGACTACTCACTCATGATTATGAAAATTAAAACAAGAACAATTGTAAAATTCCTAATTGAATTCATGAAGTATTGACAATTAAACTAATTAACATAAACATAACTAAATCAATTAAACTAGAGAGACTAACAGCATAAATTAAACTAAAATAAAGAACAAAAACAGAGAATTACCAAATTGAGAACGAATCGAGGACTTGAATTGAATTGAAAATAAATGTTGTTAACAAAAACCCTAATTTCCCAATTAATTTTTGAGAGAAAAGTACTTAATTCTAAAACCTAAGAGAGTAATTCTAAATTATG